>JAUZST010007999.1:0-13829 GCA_034779995.1 Parotocinclus haroldoi | reverse complement strand
GTGTGTGTGTGTGTGTGTGTGTGTGTGTGTGTGTGTGTGTGTGTGTGTGTGTGTGTGTGTGTGTGTGTGTGTAGACAGAGAGAGACCGCAGAGACCAGTAGCACCCAAAGTTTTTCTGCAGTGCCACTTACCTGTATTTGAATTAAGTTCAGAATAGAGTGGAAGCTAAGAGTTTAGGGAGAGGTCAAGAACCCATTCAGAACATGATTTACTTCCATTAGTTTCCAGATCCCCATTGGGTTTAGCGGGTTAGTGGTTTGGATAGTGGGATAAGTGATAAATAACCCCTACAAAACAGCCTGTACTCATGGATTGGAAAGCGGCCTTAGCTATTGAGCTCTTAAAGTAGCTTAATCGTCATAAACATCATCATATAAAATGGAGGTTTAAATTATTCCAAGCATGCTTTCCTTATTTAAGACAGACCTTTGTTTTGTACAGAAACCAAATCGGGAAATTCCAACGAGGACGAAAATACAGATGATGATGACGACGATGATGGAGACGGCAATTATCTGCACCCCAGCTTGTTTGCTCCTAAGAAGTGTTCACGTTTAGAGGAGATAATGAAGGTACACAGCATGTGGGTGTGAAAAGCATCTGTAGGGATTTTGTTTGCTTGTTATGCGAACGGTTTATTTCTTTCTATTTACTCTTGGCTTGTGTGCTATAGCTTTATATTTTATTTCGTTATTCTCTCCAAAATACACTGCTCACAAAAAATTATGGGATATTTCAAAATGAAATATCCCATGAATTTTATTTTTAGTAATAGTGTTGGACTACATATTATTATTATTATTATTATTATTATTATTAATATTGGTTGTTTTAATTATATATTTGTTTTATTTAGCTTCTGTTTAAGCCATAAACTCATTAATTAGATAACAAATATACTACTGTCTTATATTCTCTGTTTTATTATCTTCTTCTTAACATTACATTATTTTTATTTGTCCATTTTCCATTTTATTTATTATATGTTTTCTTTAAACATTTTCGTTTAATTTTTAGCTCGTGTTTATATGAACTGTTACTATAAACATATTAATCTGGGCATTTTCAATCTTATATCATCAAAGAGGTCCATTTTTTAGGAAGTTTTTCCCTAGGCATGCTCATTTTGGAACAATCTAAACAATTGAGACACTGCTCCATTGTAAGAAAAAAAACCATACTATATTAATAAATCACTTGAAACATGGAAACTGCACACGTGCAGCATAGCTTTAAACACACAGCTGCTCCTGCTAGACCACATAAAATGTCTTCTGGGCCTGAAAATATGTTGAGACAATCCATAGATTCACAATCAACTGCTCGAGGGCGTGCTCCTGTTCCGTATGCTCACTGTGTTACAGCTCCCTGCACAGCAGAGCTGTGTAATCAAGCTGTAGAATGCTGATAACCTGACTCGCGGTCTGCCGAGAACTAAAACAGCATAGAAGCGGAGCGCTGGTTCTTCTTCTAAATACGCTCCAACATTTATTTCTCTGTAAATGTTTGGCTGACTTCTACTGGGGGGTGGGGTTTCTCGTTAAGAAACCATCCACGTAGTAGTTTTGACTTTAGTCTGCTTGAGTGGGAGAGGTACGTGGTGGGAGAACTTGGCGCTGGCGGACTTTTCAATAATACAGTGATAAAGCGCTATTCAGTCTTTCATTCTAACGTGTAGGCTTTTATACTCCAACTCGGCATTTGAACACCTAGATACAGCTGGAATTCCACGATTGAATTCCACACCGAGTCAATGTAGCTTAGAGTTGCGTGGTTACTTGTGTATATATAGTGTTACACATCCCACCTGTTCCTACACGCTTCACTTAAATCATACCTGATACAGCTGTACTGAAATGGTACGTCATGTTGAGCTTGGTAAGAAAGCTTGGACAAACAGCAGAGCTTGTCCGATCGGCATCCGTTTCTCACCATTATCGTTCCGGTTTCACAGAGCGTAATGCAGAATGTGAAACGATGCTTACCTGTATACAAATGGCATGATTTAGCCAAAAAAGTCTTGACACCCAGCAATTACACTTACATATACATGTCATTTAGCTGACACCCCTGGACTGTGGTGGCCTAGTGGTTTAGGTACTGGTCTATGGACCAGAAGGTCCAGGGTTGAAATCCCATCTCTGCCACAGTTGTGCCCCTTAACCCACATTTTTTTTGTGGGACTGTGGTAGCCTAGGATACTGTGACCTATGGACCAGAAGGTTCAGGGTTCAACCCCCACCTCTTTCAAGCTGCCAATTTTGGGTCCTTGAGCAAGGCCCTTAACTCGCACTTGCTTGCACTGTAAGATCCCAAATGGCCGTACATTAGCTAGACTTGGCTAGGCTACCACAGTCCCCCATCCCCCCTCGGGCTACCCTCCGTTGAGCAAATGCAGGGCAGAAAGTTTGAGTTTGAAACCTTTCAAAGCGTAGCATAGGATGAAGCGTTTACTGCAACCCAGTCTTACCGCTGTTTATCTAGAAGTTCCAAGCTAGTATGCTTTATATTCTGTCCATAGCAGAGTGTGTCACTGACATAAGAGCTCACTAATCAAATGGGGTGTCCACATACTTTTTGAAATGCAGTGCATTTGCCCTTGTTTATTTTCGGCACGTCTTCATTCTTCAAAGCCTCATGTTTGTGCTGCAGCCCCTGAAGGTGATGGATCCAGACCACCCTTTAGCTGCACTGGTTCGCAAAGCGCAGCAGGAGAGGAATGGAGGCGTAGCCACCACCGCCAAGCCGGAGGAAGAACTGGCAGCACCGGCCTCGGCTACATCAGCAGATTATTCCACTGATCGTGAGTTCGGTCTTGTGTATAGCCGTCTACGGTTCATCAGAACAGTAGTTACACGTGAGCGTGGGTTATAATGGGTTTTGTCGCCTTCAGAACGCGGGAATTACCAAGATGAAGGTTTTGTTTTGCACACAACCCAGTTTTAGCTGTGCCAGCCAAAGTAAAGTTAAAAAAAATGTTTTTTTTTGTAGGATAATTTAATTTTAAACACTTACTCTGCAGGAAGCAGCTCCATCCAGTATGCTGACTTGCCAAAAAAAACTCAAAACAAAACAAGCTCAGAACAAGCGATGGTATTCAGCTCTTTAATACTTAGGTTAGGGTTTTGTCTATTGCTATAACTATGATTTAATAATTAATTTTCTGCTTTGTCACATTTAGCCTATTTTCACATCTGGACTCGGGCTGAAACCTCGCAACTGGCATTACCTCGTTAATCTTTTAACCGATTTAAAAAAAGACAATTCTGAAACATTTTGAACATCCATCCAGGTATTAGTTTTATATCAAGCACTTAAATCTTTTCAGAATTGTTTCTTTTTATAGAAGACGACTTTGAAAGTGAATTTTTCCGTTTCCAGCTTTGTCCCAGCAACATTGAAAAGCAAATTGGGACTCAAGTCTCAGGAGTGGATTTTATTGGTTTTCATTTTATGATCAATGATTTGTAGTTAGAACTATTTAAAAGATTATAGGGTTGGCTAAACCTTACATAATTTAGTTTTTTTTTTTTTTTTTTGGTCCAATGTTCAATTTTCTAAAACGGAGCATGAGATCTTGTTGTATGATACAAGTCCCCAACCTTTTGAAACTCGTGACCCATTTGACCCACCACAAGATTCCACTGCCTACACAAAAGACCCATTTCTAATCTAAGAAAAAACAGCACAACAATCAGTGCAGGTCACTTAATTGACTTGATCACACAACTAGATGAAGACTATAAAATGCTTTTTCTTTCTAAAAAATAAATCAGTTTTTCAGCTCCCCTAATAATATGTGGGCGGGTCCACTATGGGGCCGTTGGTCTGTCTGTACCATCATGCTTTCAGCCCCTTTTCCAAACTTGTCAGTAGGAGCTGTTTCAGAACCTATGTTTGAATTCAGAGCTATTCTGGGCAGGTTGGACTTGACGCTTAAATAGCGTGTTTGACTGAACTCCTCTGGACATTGATTACTGAGTGAGATTACTGAGATTCAGCATCGATGCTTCTCCAGAATCGACAATGGATTTTTTTTTTCTGAATGTGATATAGCTTCCATACGTTGAGTTGGAAGTAGTTTTTTTTTTTTGCTGTGGTTGATGCAGAAACATTAGTCAGTGTCAGCATGTTCATTTGATGTGTAACCAAGCTTCTCTGCTCTGAAAGAGGAAGGTCAGTCATCTGATTCACTTTTTAAATAGTTTGGACGTACTAGACACTCCTTCCTTTGTAGTAGAAGATACGGGTCATTTTACCCCTATTAGCGTGAGCGTCTTCAGAAAGCGGTCGAGTTTGGGCTGCCACTTCCAGCAAGGTCACACATTCGGCTTTCAGAACCTCTAGCCTGCTAGATTTTGCATCATGGGAACGTTGTTGACGTCTTGCTTGATGTTCCTTCCATTTCTTTTTCACATCTCTTTGCCTTGGATCTTTTACATCATCTCCGCCGAGATGCAGAGAGCACCTTGTGTTTCACATGCATGCCTTCTGTTTGTTTCTCCTAAACCTGATAAGACCCAGTTCAAACAGTCTGGCATTTCACAAGATGCTAACAACGTGAACCTGCCCACAAGGTCACAGTTCAGTCAGAACATTTGGTGACATATCGAAGATGGTACATGTACAAATAAAAACTCACACGAGGCATGCTTGGCAGTATAGCAATAGCAACCCTAGAAATGAAACATAACTGGTTCCGGAAGGCCGTTCGAAATTTCCCCATAAGAAGTGTCTTGTAAATGCCGTAGGATTAACTAGTAAATGATTGTTTTGAATCCTATATTTGTTTGTACTTAATGATTAAAAGCATGGATAAAGCACAATACAATAACCAATCAGGACATGATATAAGGGAGTATTTCCTTGCACTTGACAGTAGCCTGTGGTAGCCTAGCGATTAAAGGACTGCATATAAGAAGTTTTGATATAAAATTCTGCTTAAATACATACAAGAAAAGTGCCAAGAAGAAAGGACTACCCAAACAAGCAATAAACTGTATGAGCTCAGCCCCTAAATCAGTTCGATAACAGATGGGATCAAGTAACATGCGCCTACCGATGTCGCATTGGACACACCCGATTGACGTACTCCTTTTTATTAAAGGGAGAAGAACACCCACCCACCCCCATGTGAGAAATGCAAAAAAATTAATCACTAAACACCCAAAATAAAATAAAAAAACCTATAAAATGAAATATTCAGATGCCAAATACATTGACTACCATTTTAAACAAAGAAAACAAGTAAAGGACTACAATTTTTTTTTTTTTTTACTTTTTTTGCCTGTCACCAAACTGAGCCCAAATTTAAGGACAAGATAACGGACCCAAGTAAGACAAGACCTTTCCCGGCACGAAATGGCTAAAGAGCGTTAAATCCAACCAACCAACCAACCAACCATTGATGCTAAAACAAACTGGATAATCTGCTAAATGACTCAAATTTAAATCTGAGCACAACATGTCCCTTGTCAAAGTTGTTCAGGTGTTTATTTGCCCATTTGACCAACATTTAAAACACTGACTCCTTACCATTTAATGTATCTCAGACCTGGACATTCACAGTGGTAACACGATAATTTTAGTGCATAGGTAAAGCATCATTAAGCTTTTCTTTAATCATAGACATGTATGATTTGTGCAGCTGCTTAGGCCGTTTCCTAGCCCACCACAGCGCTTCAGGTTGCGTTGGCCATTATCCAGGCAGGTCGGCCATCTTTGTAGGTGCATTGGCTGTTCCTGGTAGGGGTGAGATTAGTCAGGAATCGCCCCCAGCCACTGAATTGGCAACCGCTGACATGGACTTACTTTGTAAAATTATTACGTATTTAAAATGTTGACACCAGATAATGTAATATGCTCTCTAAATGGTAATTGATATGCTGGATCCTAATTATTAGTGGTGTGAAACGCCAGAGGATTTTTCTCCTTTTCCCTTTAATTCCTTCGTCACAGTAAATGATTGGAACAGTGATGTGAGCATTGTTAATTAAAACTTAAATTCGATCCTTGTCTCATCGCGCATCCTGTCTTTTCTAGCCATCCTGTTGCGAGTTACATTAGTGTGGATTGTGGACAAAATTCGCTCTTTCCATACTCGCTCAGCAGAGCTGTCATGTCCCATTCGTTTTCCAAGTCAAGACCTCAAATCAAACTCCTCATTTGTATTTGTGTGTTCTTTCTGCTGTGCTATATCGAAATAATTTGTTGTACTTTCGCAGCTAATGTGGCGGCATTGTATTATGGGTATTGTATGCTCCCGGACGGTACGTACTGCCTGGCACCTCCGCCACCCGGCATCGACACGGGCCCGTATTACACATCGATGCCTGCTGTCATGATTCCGTCTCACTCGGCATCGGCGGCTCCTCCGCCGCCAGGGACCACACCTCCTCCTGAGCCCATCACCACTGTCCAGACGGCGCCTCCTGCCCCTGCTCCCGCTGCCAATCTGGTCACCGTTTCTGCTGCGGTTTCTCACGTCGCTCCTGCTGCTTATACAGCAAACACCAGGTACATGACATGTCCACACACACACACACACACACACACACACAGACACACACAGACACAGACACTTCATTCCCAGCTGTATTTCCAACCCATCACCTCACTAATAACTTCTGTTACTCTTGGCATATGGAATAAAAAAGGGAATAGATGTATCAAATAAATGATGGAGGGAACAGCTGGAAGGAAGGAGCAAGACCGGTTTAAACATGCATGTGCACAATTTAGAATGGCAGAGGCGAAGATGACATCTGTACCTGCGTCATGATTAGCAATTATTCATGAACATCTGACTGGTTGTGTATCCCTGTCGTCCGACCAGCAGGAGTCATTTTGCACGTTTTCTTGTGGTCGACGTCTGTTTGCTTAACAGCCAAGGTTTTAGCAATCACAACAAATTGTAACATGAAATAAAAGCCTCCCAGCTAACAGCTGTTTTTTTTTTTTCTTGTCTCTTTTCCCAGCTGCTACTGTGATATTTTGTGAGCAAAAGTGAGCACAGTCCTCTTATGGGACACTCTGCTCCGTATGTTCATGGTATGCAGTTTTGACTTTCGGCCACAGTTGTGATAAGAGCTTGTTACTGTGGCCAGATATTTTTGACACGCCTACTTCCTTCACACTGCGAGCTTTTTTTGCACGCCCAAATGCGATCACTTCTTTTTGCCAGTCACTAACGTCTGCTTTTACTGTACCACCTCTTCTCAATCTATGAATCCCGTCGTGCACCCCACCGTTATATATAGAGCCATCAGCCTTGGGCAACACCATCTGAAGTTACTACCACCTTAAATGCGCAGAGTGATGTAATGTCCCAATCGAATCCCCGTTCTAAGATTTTATAATAAAAATGGACAAAACCAATTAAAACAACAAACAGTACAATAAATAATCCTTAACAGGATCCAAACGGCAGGGCAAAGAAATAAGTTTTTTGTTTGTTTGTTTGTTTTTTAATTGATCTTAAAGACATTGACCATGTTTAAGTTTTGGTTTCATGAATTCTTTTGCTCGTTGCACCGAGCGGCACGGAGACTCGCAACGACAAGGTCCTGGGTCAGGTCAGTTTTGTCCGTAGTCCAAAAAAAATGTCTGAACATCATGACACGCATTCACAGCGTCATTTGAAAAAAAGCTGATCTCTACTAATATTCTCGTAAAGGATGTTTACGTAAACACGAACACGCAACACCAGAAGCTGTTTCAGCCTAATAGATGATACTGAACATGTGTTATATAAAAAGCAGTCCATATTTAGTTGAGCGAGTTTCATATTGAACGGTGAGTCATGTGAAGTACTACATCCTAGCTTATTCAGGCTCAGCAGGCATGGACGACATGAATAAATCATGCTGAAAGACATATGCATGTATAACGTGTGTCTGTGTGCATACATATGCATGATGCGGATGTCGGTCAAGGGTTCTAGTCCCACCCGTTGTGTTCTGAATAGATTTGGGCTATTTCTTACTATATTATTTATTCTGAAGCCCAGCACAAACCACTAGAGAATTGGATTGTGGTTCATCAAAGATGCCCAAACGTTTGAGAGTGTATTCATATATTCAGAAAGAGACTTCACAAAGTTTACAACTTTTTATAATCAGTTAAACAAATTGTCCACTGGTGCCTCGTATTAAACTGTGAGCGTGTAACAGTGTTGTAACAATACAGAGATTCAAATGATATGTTATATTAAATTTAAGTGCCGAGAGCTTATTTAACTGGGGAAAAAAATCAAAAACATATCCAAATCCAGTATATTAATGATGTACTATTTACTGTTGTTAACCTATTATTTTATTAATTAGATAATTTTCGCCTACTTTGTATTATGTTCTAATAATAATAAGCTTCAGATACGGGAAAATAAGATTAACAGGCGATCCATTTTTATATTTATTCATGAGCAAGGAAATTCTGAAAGTAAGGAAAATATGATTCATCCCATTAATTGGTGAGCAAGAAAAATGCGAATAATCGTGCCATTTATTTTTGAGGAAGCAAAATGCGATTCATTGTGATATTTATTTATGGCAAGGATTATTTCATCGTGTGATGGATTAGCGGAACATGGGATTAACCCCAAAACTTATTTCTGAGCCATAGAAGGGCAATTAATTGTGACGTTTGTTAACGAGTAAGAAATGTGTCCGACTGCGATTAATCGTCATATTTATGCAAACTAAATGTTTAATTTCCCTCAGAAATAAATATCACAAGTAATCACAGTCAATGTCATCTCTGAAGTAGCACTGCAATATCTGGCACCAATAAGTTCCTTTTAAGGTTTGTTTGTAAGGTGTGGTCTCCATGTATTGGATTTGTTTGGCCCAAAGATGCTCAAATGGATTGAAAACTGGGGAAGTTGAAGTCCAGGTCAACCCTGAAGTTTCTCGGACCATTTTTGGTTCTGTAATGGCAGAGCACGTTGCCCTGCTGAAAGAAGGCCTGTACCATAAGGGAACACTGCTGCCAGGAAGGGGTGCGCTTGGTCTGGAACAGTGTTTCGATATCAAAAGGACTTCCACATGAATGCAAGGAACCAAGTTTGCCCGGAATGTCTGGTTGTAATTTTATGGCTGATTGGTACATATAGCGACTTATTAGGTGGCCAGAAGTACGTAGATACATGAACGCCATACTCTCATGGGCAACACACAAATCTAGCACTCTATCCTACAACCCAAGAACACCATACAACTAAACAAGAAGACTTGTGCCTTCTTCCAGGATTTAAACTTCCAACCTTCCTTCCACCGCTGAACCATCAACATCCCCAAAATGCACTTAAGGCCCTCCAAAACTGCTTCATTATTGGCCGAGCGTTAAATAAGCAGGTATTGATCGGATCATCCTTTTAACACACTCTGTAATCTCCTCTCTTTTTAGCTCTAACCCTCCTCAGGCGAGTGTTTGCCAGCCTACGTCTTCAACAACAGCCATCATCCCTCCGCCGCCGGACATCCAGCCGGTTATTGATAAACTAGCTGAGTATGTGGCTCGAAACGGAGTGAAGTTCGAGAGCAGCGTACGTGCTAAGAATGATCCACGGTAAGCTCGCTAAAGCCAAAAGCCCCGGGTTAAAAAAAAGGGTTTCTCTAAAGCGACTCCAAACCTTCTCGTCTCCACCCTCAGGTTTGGATTCTTGCAGTCGTGGCACCAGTACAACACGTACTACGAGTTCAAAAAGCATTACTTCATGCAGAAAGAAGCCCTGAACCTGCCCCAGGTAATGAAATTAGGCCTTTATCGGACCTTCTCACTCACTGGTCTGGCTGTCCCTCCTCCTCCGCTCCTTCTCGGAGGTGTCACCCTGCCCCCGAAGAACTGATATGATCATTTCGTTGCGCTCTCTTGTTCAAGCGCAAGACTTTCGAGTTCCCGTTACTGCCGTTTTCATTCCGTACGCCTCTTCACCCATCAGCTCGTACCGCACACACTAAAAGGAGCACGTCTATGCGTGTGCGCCCAGTGGATCGCGGTCATGTCAGTTGTTGACGAAAGCGCAGTGTGTGTCGCTCGTGAGTGACTAATAAACATTGCGATAAATAGCATTAATCGATTAATCGTGATGCCTTATTCAATGAGCGAGGAACATGACATTTATAGCGATAGACGATTTAATCAATCCGATATTTACTTACGAATGTGAAAAATGGTATCCCGATATTTATTTTAAGGAAGATGCGATTAATCATGATGCTATCGGAGCACATGACATACATTTAAAAGCGATATTTATTTATGAGCAGGGAAAATATCTCGATGGATCGCATTGCTTTGAAGAGTTGAATTTCTCTTTGCTTCTCAAGAAGTTGTGGAACCTGTAAGGCGACCAGTCCCTGTCTGCCTCGTACCTAAGGCAGCCAGCTGCCAAGGCTTTGAGGCGTTAGGCTAGCGTATACAATCCCAGTTCCACCCAGCGAGTCGGTCCATCCCGCTTTTGTTTCGAGTTGACTTACATGCCCTTAAATCCTCATTGATCATCAGATCAATTTCTCAATCTGATTGTTCAAATGGCCATGGAACAGCATACTCGGATCCAGGGATCAGGTTTAGAAATCGAATAAATCTGATTTGATCTCAGCAAGTGGATTTATTCGTGCATGCATCCCTTTACTCCGGTTTCAAGCGGCTAGCAGAAACGAATGTTGTTGCCAGATTCTACGAGATCTTGCTTGTTTTGGGCTTGTTCCTGTAGACCTGGCGCTCTTTCTCGTGGGATCTGGCAACTCTCGGATGAAAGCCGTCAAAGCCGCTACCTAACACATTGGGAGATGCAGTATATGCTCAAGGGAAGGGCGAATTTCATAATTTAATCATGACGTCACGTCACGTCACGTCCTTCTGGGACATTATTGGCCGGTTGCAATGCCAAATGCCAATGCCGAATGTAAACGGTTTCAAAATCGGATTTCCTGCGACAGTCTATATTGCATGTAAACGCCCCCATGTCCTCGGTGTGTGTCGGGAGGAATTAAGTCAGTAGTTGAATCGTGTCTGTAAAGTGTCTGCACGTCATTTTTCCAAAAACCTGTGGACTTTACTAGTTTCTGCGCATAATGCCTATAATGCGCCATTACAAATCCATTATTCTCAATCTGCTAGACTTCCATTTCATTAGCGTCCATCAGGTCACCAGACGCTCCTAATGGATGGAGATGGACGACGGACTTTGCTGTGTGGCACAGAATTATAAAACTGCCTATTTGGTGAGACACAAAGAGAGGCATTTATAAAGCTATCTTCTTAAAGTGCGCCAAGTGCCTCATTTATATTCGCTCGCTAGCCTAAGCTTATAAAGTAATCGCAAGTAAAGGAATTAACTTGAAAAGGGTTATTTATTTTTTGGAGGCTCAAAAGACGTGGCTTTTGACAGAGGCTGGGATTTACAGAGAAGTTGGAGCTCATTCAGTGCCGGGTTTAGACCTCAGTATGAGCGCGGTGTGAGATTATACACCCCGTGCGATCGGGCTTTTTGTTTCAGCCATATAGAAACCACGATCGATTGATTTAATGCCTAATACCGGTTGTAGCTCCTGCTGGCTCTTTGTCGATAACGTTGAAGACCGCTGAGCATTATCTGAACTTAAGCTGTTATGCGAGAGCTTTTAATCTGGGCCAGGGGTAAAACGATACACTCACGATCTGATTCACAATATCAGCCATTCGATTAAGTAACAATAATCAATTTTACATTGAATAAAAGGCGTGGTTTTTTTTTCCCCACAAGTGTTCACAAGTGTGAATAATCGAAAACCACGCACCCTTTTTTCTATTTGTTTTTAAAACTTTAATCTCTTGCAATTCAGTGACATTACTAGTAACTGAAGTTTAAAATCGCAAGTACAAATCTGTCATGGCTTCAACCTTTTTTTAACAATTGACTGAAAACTTATTAAAAGCTAAACTAAAAGATCTAATCTGCTACAGTTAAAAGAAAAAGTTTCACTTAATATTGTGGTTACCACAGAAAATTAAATTTTGTCAGCATAATTGATTTTACATGCACTTGATTTATCGGATAATAAGAAAGCTCTGGCTTTACAGTCATGGGTTTTCTACTTGGCAACCAGCCAGTAAGCCTGCAGAATAATACGAGAAAAATGTCACTTTCATATTAAATAATCAAAATATGCATTTTCTCAAATGTATGCAGGGTTTTTTTTGTTTTTTTTCTTCCTACTAACCGTTCGACAGCAGTTTCGCCGCCTTTGATTCCATGATGTTTTTAGTTCCAGGGCTGCCAGATCCAGCCAGTTAACCACCCCCGGAATAAAATCAATGGAAAAAGACATCAAAATGATTAGAATATGCAGACCTGGCCACCATGGAAGAGAGGGCTCAAGCGCACGCGCAGATTGAAATCCCAGATTAGAATAACGTATATGGTGTACATGCTGTGAGTAATGCGACTACTGAGGTAAAATCCAGAATCGCATTAAAACATGAAGTCCATCTGTGATCGCATTTCTAAGCACGTGAACGCACTGATGTGCGTCTGTGAGCCTGCCGTTTGATTGCGCCCTCTGCTGTTCTAAAAGGCGGTTGCATTTGGTGATGAAATCATCGGCTAAATCTATCTGAATATGAAGAAGATCCCACATAAACTGCTGGACAACGTAATCCTCTCCATGCCCCATTGTCATTGTGTTTTGGCCCTCTTGGGTGACCATACACCCTACTGACCAGTTTGACATGCGTCTCTTCAGCCTATGAATATGCCACTTGCTATTTAATCACCGTAATTAAGTTTGCATCTCATTTGCCTAATAGAGCAACCTTTTGACTCTTGAGTTGCTTTCCTGATTATCTTGTTTATTGAAATAAAATCGCATGCTTCTATTTTGATCGCTTCATATTCCTTTTGAAATATCCCCTCATTTTTGTGAGCAGTGTATTTCCTCTGGAACGATCAACAGTGAGATGAAATGAAGTCTCTCTGAATTTTTCTGGTGGCTGATAACGCTGAAAATGTTCTCAAACGATCACGGGACGCAGCGAACATATTCTCGCTATCAAATGTGCAGCCCGCGTCACCTCAAGTGCGATCGAAAGCGAGAAAGAGCTGGAGGTAGAAGGCAGATCAAGATGCATTGAGATACGGGAGTGAAGAATGATCTAATCTGGGGGTTCTATCCATGTAGCAGTCGTATCCGCTTTTATTTGTTGGCCCTCCTTGTAATTCTTCTTCGGCTTCGCCATCGGTTTCTGCTACTTTTGGTCATTTTCTCCCCTGCCTTCGGCCTTTTGAAGCTTAATCAGTGCCGTTTTTCAATTTGTTTCCTGTGTCTACCCTCTAAATTAGACCTCCAGCTCAATTACAAAGCGTGTCCATAATGAAGTGATCTGGTTCACTCTGGATTACTTTCCCTGACGTGTGAATATCACTATGGACATTATTGCAGTGGAGCTCTCTCTCTCTCTCTCTCTCTCTCTTCTCTCTCTCTCTATATATTCTCTCTCTCTCTATATATTCTCTCTCTCTCTCTATTCTCTCTCTCTCTCTATTCTCTCTCTCTCTCTATTCTCTCTCTCTCTCTTCTCTTCTCTCTCTCTCTCTCTATTCTCTCTCTCTCTTTTCTCTCTCTCTCTCTCTTTTCTCTCTCTCTCTCTTTTCTCTCTCTCTCTCTCTTTTCTCTCTCTCTCTCTCTCTCTTCTCTCTCTCTCTCTCTCTCGCGCTCTCTCCTCTCTCTCCTCTCTCTCTCTCTCCTCTCTCTCTCTCTCTATATTCTCTCTCTCTCTTCTCTCTCTATTCTCTCTCTCTTTTCTCTCTCTCTCTCTCTTTTCTCTCTCTCTCTCTCTCTCTCTCT
>JAUZST010007998.1:0-13830 GCA_034779995.1 Parotocinclus haroldoi | reverse complement strand
ACTTCTAAACACACACACACACACACACACACACACACACACATATATATATATATATATATATATATATGTGTGTGTGTGTGTGTGTGTGTGTGTGTATATATATATATATATATATATGTACATACACACACACACATATATATACACTGTTATGGAATCCAATCCTTTATCCTTGTTAATGTCATATTTTGTACCTTTCACTTTTTAAAATTCTTTTTTCTACAATCTTTTTGCTACCATTTTACAATGCCAATTTTATCTTCATCACTTCTTTAAATAAACAAATTTATCCCTAATTATTTTCCATGCTTAGTTACATCAGGATAGTCTTTGAGATTCAATTAAAGAAGAACGGATGCCAGCGCCTGTCTTACAACTTCAGTAAAACTTTTTCTTCAGGCCAGTGTATTGCTTATACTCCTCTCCTTATACAAAGAGGAACAAAACTGTTCCTAAAAAGCAGCATGTGAAGAAAAGCTATTTCTTCTCACTGTATGTTCATATATCTATTTTAGTCTTCAGTTTTAATGTTTAAGCTTTCAGTTTACAATTACAATAACAAGTGCAGTCTGGCAGACCATCTTGTTTTAATTATAGAGTGGCACTGTGCTGTGCTCAGGATCCCCTCCTCAAACCAAAAGCCCTTCCCTCTACAAACACACTCAGAAACGAGGCATCGCATTACACCACTCTCTCGTATATTCAGTCTCTACCATGCAATTATACAATCTGCAGAAAGCATTTATTTTTAGGCTCTTGGGGGAATCAGGGGCAGGGAAAAGGCCAGGGAGTTACACTTTCAGTTTCACAGACTGGCAAGCTTTGAACTTGGAGTAGTGTTTGTTGCACTTGTTGCTAGAACCAATTTAATAACTTAAGGTTAGCATGTGGGTCTTTCACCAGTATAAGAAGTGAAACTTATGGATGTAAATGGATGCAAATAGACGTGCACACGTATATGGAGCTATATCAGTGTTTATGGAGGTTTATGGAAGGGTATAGGAAATTTAACCATGTCCTATCATTTGGTTTGGCTAGCGTGATCGCTCTGTAACCATGTCTGGGCACGGTTTGCACAAAATTAACTTGAACCATGTTCAGTTCTGCTTGAGGAGGTGGGTTCTGGCACGGTTAACTAGACTCATGCATAGAATGCATGCAGTGTGATCGTTAACTGTGCCGAGCCGAGAACGCAGCATCAGCTGCCTCTGTAAATCTTCTTACATGTGTAGCATGGGTAGTTTAAAATAGCAGCGTTGCATAATAAAGACATATAAAAGAGCTGTGTGTCAACTCACCCAAAGTAAGTACAACCATAAAGTCCCCTTTGTTGTGCAAGGGTGTCTTAAAGTAGTACATTTACGGCATTTAGCAGACACCCTTATCCAGAGCGACTTCAAATTAATAGTCTTACAATTCAAGCAATGGTGGGTTAAGGGCCTTGCTTAAGGACCCAACTGTGGCAGATTGGCAGAGATGGGATTTGAACCCAGGACCATCAGGTCCATCCCCTTGTACTATTGCAATGATGCAAGTATGTTCAGGCTCAGAACATTTAGGAGCAATGTGAGCACAGGCCAGTGGAGGACTGAGGAGAAAGGACAAATCGTCCACAGTCCACAGCAATGTGGACTTTATGGTTTACTTCCTTAGGGTAAATTGTTGTACACGATTTTCCCTTTAGTAAAACTAAGATTGTTGGTGGATCATGCTCACTATAGCACTAACACTGGTCTTTCTGTAATATTATAGACCACTTCGTAACGTGTGTAATCAATCCATGTCTGCATGTTATATTTCTATTTTGGGTACAGTCTTTGGCTGCCACGTGCTGCCTGTATACAGGGTAAAAGATTTGTATCACGGCTAACAGGCCTGAGTCATGGCTTTGAAATGCAAATACACAGACAAGGAAACGCAGATAACACACTTGCGGGTTTAAAGAGATAGGTTACGTTAAGCACAGTTACTTCTCGTTATTATGGCATTTCTGTTTTATCAGCAACTATATTTTTAACTCCCCAGAATAAACCCAGTGTTGTGGCCACCTAAAATGAGAACTTGATTCATCACCGTTGGTATATTCCAGGCACTTTTAGTTGCACTGTGATAAGAGTGGTTTCTTGGTCGCTTATGTGTCAGAAGCAGCTTTACCATGGCGAGACTTGGGGCATTAGTGCCAGTTAGAAAGGCTTGCTTGAACATGCTCTGCCTGTCTTGCTTATACAGTAAGGAGCTGTTAGTTCAGAATGGATTTGTTTACCAAGCTACAGCATATGGCACGTGTCAGATCTTCACAGATCACACGAAGCGTGAACGTAGCACGTGAAACTTATTCGCACTTAGATTTTAGACGTTTGACTAATTAGTGGGTGAGGAAATAATAATTCGATCCGACAGTTTCTTTCAAGGTAAATTAACAACACTCAGATGCGTACCGTGTACTAAAAAGGTATGTGTGCATGCATTGGGAAGTTCTTTATGTTTTCAGACAAAAAGCAAGTCCAGATGATTCATTCCAGATCTATTCATTAAAATGAAATTCTAACCACAGATACACAATGTACTCCACACTCCATACCTGCAGACTGTGAGAAACGGCTACAGCATGTGAAAGAAGCATGCGTGTCTTTGGTCATATCAGTAAGGCATGGGTAATCCTGAGAAACCTCAGTGTACCAAAACAACCACGGTTGAATTTCGGCAATTCATCTTGCACACGCACATATTGTTTGGGATGCTAGAACAGTTCCCTTTCTGTATGGGTGCACCAAGTTAAAGGCCAGATTTTTACATGTACAGGGAAAATTATAGATTGAAATTGTCATAGCAACGTATTTACAAACAAATACGTACTGACTATTCAACACAGTGTTACCCTGACCACCTCAGAACTTCAGAACTCATACTGACCAGAAAAAAAATCCTGAACCAAATTATCAAATGAGACCCAAGGTACCACTTTATTTATTTAGCATACATTGATACTTTAGTTCAAGGACACTTAATGAACCATAATAAACTTTTCACGTGAGGAGATCCACTTAATAAAAATGTAAAATGCAAGTGGCACAGTGGCATTGTCACCTCACTGCTAAAGGAAAACGAGTTCAAGCCTTGGCCCGGCTTGTATGGAGTGTTCATATTGTTCCCAAAAATGTTCAAAAAAGTTCAAAAGCAAGCTTTCAGTCTTTATTTAATGATGTCCAATGGCTGAGTTCCTTTAAAGATCCCTAACAGTAGGTCCCATCCCATCTCTTTACACTAAAGTAACATTTAGTGATTTATAAAATTAAGGAAAACGTGAAATTAAAGTGATTATAGAAAATAAAACTGAATAATCTCCATAGCCACTCTATGTAAAGCATATTCAGTACTCCCAAAAAATGTGTCCCAAAACCAAACCTTAGGGGACACTACAGATTAGAAGCGAAGCAACAATGTCACTTTAGCACTGTGTCATCGATCCAAATATTAATATATCTTGATTCATATAATTATGTATAAATGTATAATAACAATCAGTCAACCATTATGTGTTAACTTATGTTATACATCTAGGGTTGTTTATTTTGGCACTTTTAGTTAACGCTTAGTATTTAGATAAGAACACTAATTATCTTTGATGGCTAACTAAGTAAATAGCACATTACGGTTTCAGACAAGTAATCACACCCACACACTTTAATCACCACACACACACACACACCGATCCCACCAGTCACGCACATGCCCACACACTCACACTTACTTAACAAACATGGAAAACTTCCCAAATAAAATGCCAAGGTGATACATGATACTATAAGAGCTACTTTTTGTCCTAGAGAATGTCTTGCATACATAAAATAAGGACTGCTGCGTGTTATATTGCATGCACTGGCAGGGTTTAGCTTTTGAGTACAAAATGGGTTGTCTGAAACAGATAAACATGCAATTAGCTCCCTGGAAAAAAATAACCCCGCTTTCAGCATTGTAACAGCTGGTCTTGACCGAGGGTATGTGACCCAAAACCACAAAACATAAGACCGAGTTTGTGGGGGTGTTTGGGTGGGGGGGTGTCAAATAAATGAGAAATGTCTTGTCTAGTCTGTTATAAATTTGATTAGCTTTGTCTCACTGGCAGGAGGTGGAAACTGGGAACTGGACTGGACATTCAGAGCTCGTAAATACTGTCTACAATATGACCAATAAAGAGTTGAGTCCAGAGATGGGGAGGGAGAGAGAGAGAGAGAGAGAGAGAGAGAGAGAGAGAGAGAAAGAGTGAGAGAGCAAGTGCAGCTTTTATTTAATGAAGGACTGTTGTTTAATGGTAACTTACAGGGAACAGCTAACCACCGAATGCGTCATGAGGGTGTTTTACAGTATGGGGCCAGGGAACAAGCTGTAAAGACATCAACACTTTTATATTTCCTCACACACATTCATTTACAAACTCACCCACCAATCACACACAAACTTGTGAGTACAATCTGTACAGCCTACATCAATGTCTTTTCAACACAAGTTAAACATACAACTTTATACAGGGTCTGGGCATCCCAGTTCAGGTTTTGTAAACAAAAATAAATCTATGGAAACCCGTTTCAGCCATGAAGTATAGCAATTCAAATCAATGTTTTTCACAATTGAGACTTAATATCTTTCATTTACGACACACTTGTGACAATATGCCTCGCAACTCTGACTTACTAATTCTCAATTGCAAGTTAAAATCTCGCAGTTAATTAATATCGTTAATTCGTAAATGTTAGATATTAGGTCAGAATTTCGAGGTATTAAGTCACAACCTTATGCAAGGACTAGTTTTGAATTTATGATATGTGCAATAAAATATAACCACCTCCACTGACCATGCATTTTAATATTGTAAATGTTTCTGTTTTTCACTTGTTATTTTTGAATGAGGAAATGACTCCAACTTTCTACTATATTTGTGGGAACTAAATGTGCTCCAAAGTAGAAAAAGTGTCACTTTCACTCTCACATTGCCTTTTTCAATACAGATATTCTAACAGAATTATTAAAGCAACACACAAGCCCTATTTACCCTCAATCTTCCCCAACAGGATGTCTGATGGATTATGTGTGGCAGCGGTAGATGCCAGCCGAGAGCTCCTTCATGGAGAGTTATTTGAGTTCAGATAATTTATAGATAGATTATCAGCGTTTTGCTGCTGATAGTTTTGCTTTGGTATGCTGATTTACTATGCAATCCCTTGAATGGAAGTTTATGAAAACTAAATAAGATCATGAACAAAAGCCCTGAAATAAAATGACTTTCTTTTTTGCCCTACCAACGTGTGGAAGACGTGTAAACATTTTGCTGCAAAAATCGGTTGTGTAATGAACTTTGCTCGTTTTGTGATGATTCCCAAACAGGCCTAAGATAATTTCATGATTTCGATAATGAGGTGGTTTGTGTAGCGTACAAAACACACCTTAACTTTAACATTAAGAGCCCTTTCTATTTGAGACAGTGTTTATAGTCATGAAAACATCTTATACTATGCTTATTCAGTTATTTTTATCTCAGTAGCACATTTAATGTTGGAAAAGCTTTGGTGTTCAGGGGATATGTATGATTGACAGTGTCTGAGGGACACGAGGTTGGCTAGCAACCCCTGCCAACCCTGCAATGGACTGGCATCCTGTTCAGGGCACGCTTTTGCCTGAACCTTTTTTTACATTATATTAATTTTAGTTGACGTGTACAAAGTGCAGTTTGACAAACAACTCAGTAAATGTAAGCTAAAACCTCTAATGGCTGCATAAGATCTCAGAGCACAGGGAGGGTTTATAGATCAGTCACTTGCCGGGATCGGGAATTGGTACAGGTGTGTATGTTTGTGTTTGAAAGCCAGACCCAATGGACTCTTCAATTACATCCTACCAGCACTTATTCCTAAACACCTGCCGATCGGATAACATCTAACCTAGCAGCACTTTGGCCCTCCACACACACTCACACATTTACACAGATCACTAATCAGCTCATTCACTCTTTCCGGTTAATTACCTCTTGGCTTTGAAGCTCCAGCACCTGATCACAGAGTGTCACAGCCTGGAGCATCGGTCAGTGAGACATTGATCTGCACTGGACATCTCAGTGCTGCTAATTACAGGGAGTCTGCATTTACAGCAACAGTCTGACAGAAGGATCATGCAACATCAAAGAAACACTAATCAACCATCCTGAAACAGAAAAAGTATATACCTGCACCTCACATGCACAATGGAGATGATGCAAATTGCTGAAGGGAGCTCAATGGAATTCAATATCCCAGTAAATATTGTGATAGCTGTGTTTCAATGCATAGATTAAACACCTAAATTAGGGAGCTTTTCTGTTAAGGGCAGCTACCTGGGTTCAAGTCCTAATGGTGCCTTCCAGTTTAGGTCAGGCATCACACAGGCATGTAATTGTCTGTGTCTGATGGAGAAAAAATGGGATGGGAAGCTTGTTTGCTTGTGCTCTGTGAGTTCTAAAATAGGCTTTAGGTCCTCATCTATACCCCTTACCCCCATATTCCAACCAGAACTTGAACTTCTAACTAGGAGGGGAAAAAACTAAACTAAACTAAGCAATAATTTGAATTACGTTAGTAATGTTGTAGTCAAGACTGCTAGTATCGATTTTGAGTTAAGACCAAAACTAGGACAGAAGTTCTAGTCAAGCCATTGACTTTCAGTAGTAAAGTCCAAGTCAAGATCAAGACCAGGAGTGGCCGAGAACGAAGCCAGATTAAGATTTTTTTCATTATATATATAAGAAGCAGAAATAGAAAGGAACAAGAAATAGTCCATTCATTATACAATATATATTGTATATATAATATACATATTCATACATAATAATGTATTTCATCACTTATTTTGTATAGCAATAATCTAACAGATTAATGGCAGATTAACGCAGTGTAACTTTTGAAAAAAAAAAAAGATTTTTTTGAGGTTTTTGAGGGAATGAGGTTTCCCTTCTTCCATCAAATGTGATCAGAATCAGCACATAAAATCATCTGCAGATAGAAACAACATCCATTCTATTCATTTTATTATGAAATGTGAAAACATAAATGACAATAACTAAAGATTATACACATGGTAAAGTAAAGCAAACAGGCAAACGTACACTTCAAAATCAGTTCAAATCATAAACGTTTACTGGACACTGAATGAGAAAAGCAGTAACATCTTTCTCTATCAGTCAATCTGAGGGCAGATTATTTGCACATTTTGAGAAAGAACTGATTTATTATGTTTGAATGGATTGTTGATATTTCTGTCATTAAATAATGACAGGAAACTTGTTCAGTTTATACTTAACTTTACCCAGACAAACACACAGGACTCACACAGGAGCTGGCCTGGCCAACAACTTGAGTCCACCTTACCCCAAGACCAAGACTGCTCAAAACATAATCCTCATTCCATCCATATTTTCTCAGCTCTTCTGATTGATCAAAAGACATCAAGAAAAGTTATAATTATCCACATGCCTTTGGTAAGACCACACAATTAGCCTGCTGTATTCACTCTTAGCAAGTGCTGAAGTACTTGAAGGTGATTATTTGGTGGTGCCTCTTAAGAGCTGGACATAAATCAACAATTAAGACCTGATGAGAAGCAAACAGGTCACAAAACCAGTTCCGCAAACTCGTTCACCTGCCATGACAGAATCAGTTCTGTTTAAAAGGTTTTTGTCTTTTAAGTGCCTACATAAAAGGTTGTCAATTCTGTACATTTCAAGCTTGCTAGAGGTCAGTAGGATGAAGAAGGAAGGCAGGCCTGTAGCAGAATTACAGGACATAATATGCAAATTTACCACATTTCCTACAATTCCCCATCATTTTTCCAAAAGCTGGAGAGTATCATTTTCAGTCCGATTACAGTTTCTGTCGTTTTTATACTCCTGGAGTATTTAAAGGAATGTCAACCAGGCTACAGATAAGAAAAGAATAGGTTATAGCTATATTATCAGTTACGGCAATTAATAGCTCAAAAATAGCTAAAAAAAAATAGCTCATCCACGACAGGGTAACAGGCTTATTTGTTTTTCACAGTTGCATACCGCTGTACCCTTCTAAATTCTGTCGACCCTAGCACAAGAAACTATGTCTAGAAACTCCTGTGGAATCAGACACCCCCATGCCACATTTATTACTAGATTCAATTTTGATACATGATGTAAATAAAGCGTCACTATACCATGTTCTTTCGGATACTTTTCTTAATTCAGCACATATGCTGCTTGTTTCTTTTGCCATTCTACGTTACCTCATCCATATGAGGCTGAAGAAAGGTCAAACCTAACAAGCCCATCACTAATTAAACAATGAGATGGATCAACTGCTAGAGTAAACAATGATTCTGTCATGGTGAGGTGTCTACCACGGCATGCTGAAAATGGCTCTGTCCTTAAAAACAGTCTAAATCACTGCCCACTTCAAGGGAAAAAAATAAACACTTGAGCTTACACTAAACAAAGAATGCTAAGCATACTGTCAACATTCCTTGGCAGACAGGAGCTGTATGTCTGCTCTACAATATATACAGCATATGAACAAATGTATGTAGACATGTATGGTTGTGGGCTTGCAGTCTGCATTTTGATCAGTTTACACCAAGATTAGTGGATGCTCTTAAGTTTAGGGCTTAGTGCTGTCCAGTGCAGTTGTGCCATACAACAAACCATTGATTTATGGGATTTATCATGCTAAGAGAGGGAAAGGACCTTTACTAAAACTGCTGCCATAAATTTCACAGCATACACTTTTCCGGAGTGGAAGCTGCCAAATAGCTATAGCAGCAATTTGGAGATATTTATAGCATTCAACTCCCTTGTCCAGGGCATCTCACAGTTGAGTCAAGCTGTTGTGGGTTGAGGGTCTTGCTCAAAGGCCCAATAATGATTGGATTGGTAGTATAGAGACTTAACCACTGAGTCACCACTGCCTGTATGATACCCAACTTGGCCAGAAGGAAACACTGAAGCTACTGTACAGTAAATATAAAGGGTATTTTCACAAGAGAACTGCACGCAAACGAGAAGTAAATGTGCAATAGCTACCACTGAAAACATAAATGGAAGTTTAAACTGCTATACACATGCTATGTGTTTAATGTATAGAAATTCACAATAATTATAGAAAATACAGTAATGTAGTGCAGCCAGCTTAACACTTAAGCCTTAACACTTACGATGGCGATATAATGGACCTGATATTTTTGATTGACAGCATTATGAACAACACAGAAGATCAGCCTGATAAAACAGAGACTCGGAGAGTAAATGTTAACCAGTCTATACAGTAGTTGTAGTTTATAGACAATATACAGGTAGGAGATGACTAACAAAGGAGTACTACTTACAGTAGGACAGGCAGAAACACAAAGGCCATTTACAGCTTGGTACAAAAAGCAACGAAAGGTCATCCACCCAAATGAGTAACGTACAACAAACACATAAACTTAGAACAGTCCTTAGTCCAAATGTGAGCTTATAAGCAAGCGAGCACATGACCAGTAAGGTAATTATTTACACACACACACGGATAAACTTAACTTAAACTCCTGCCTCTGCTCAGTCTTTTAGGATTGATGTGGTAACATGGTTAAGGTACTGAAATATGGACCTGAAGTGCCAGGGTTCAAATCCTACCTCTGACAAGGACCTAACAGTTGTTCTCTGGATCACTCTGGAATAAGAATGTCTTCTAAATGTGTGTATCTAAATGTTCTTTTATTTACCACTTTTATTTTCTCTCTCAAGTTTTCATCGACTCGTGTACACAGAAACCTGACACCTATTGGTTGAACAGTTTCTGTGTGACCTGTGGCTTTCTAGCACATCCTCACAACAGCCTCATTCTCACATTATTCTCACATAAGAGGATTATGCTACAGGTCACTTTGAATAGGTGGTTGTATTACATGTCTAATAATAACACGAGGGGAAACCTAACACACAGGAGGTATTCCCGACTTGACGTCAGTCTTTTAGGTCTTTTGTAATCAATTAGATCACATAAAAGCAGCTTCCTGGCTCTAAGGGAAAGCGCTTTGCTTGGTGCGCTATGAACAAAAGCTGATCTTTGATGTCTTCTATAAGTATGATGCAAACAGCTGTGTGTGTGTGTGTGTGCACGCGTGTTCAGTCCAGGCTACATTACCATCTGTCCTCTTTCCCATGCAACACAATGCAGCATCTATTGTCTTCTCATCTCTTACCATGCTAAGGTCTCATGGTAACAGGAGTAGTAGATACCCATCCCTAACACTGCTTCCACAAAAAATACCACCACCATCTATAGAGAGTAGAAACACCTTACAGTGCTAAATGAACACAATGTCAGCAGACACGGCTGGTGTGTTCAGGTTCCTAGTTCCCTAGTTCCCTAATTACTAGCAGCATTTGCAATCAAGCAGAACTGGACCTGAAATCTAGGTCAAAGGGATGGGATTTCTCCCTACAGTCAATCAAAGCAATACTAGCCAAATTGGTAAACAATCAAGCTAAACCATCCTATTTAGGGCTATTTAGGGTTTAGGGGGAATGGACTATGGGGTGTTTCGGGCTGGTGCAGTGGGGTATGTAGGGTTTAGGGCAAATGGACTATGGGGTATTTCGGGCTGGTGCAGTGGGCAGTGGGGTATTTAGGGGGAATGGACTATGGGGTATTTCGGGCTGGTGCAGTGGGCAGTGGGGTGTTTAGGGGGAATGGACTATGGGGTATTTCGGGCTGGTGCAGTGGGCAGATGTGATGCCTCTGATGCTGTTTCCTCTCAAACAAACTCCGACATAGGACACTGAGCATAAATAACTGACCAGGGTATCGCGCATCTGTCCAGGAAAACAGCATTGCTCATGAGGATTAAAATACAACAGCATTCATGGTATTTTGGTTTGCCTTAATACTCGCTTTGATAGCTGTCATCATCATCGCAGCGCTAGGAATCCAACTCACTGACAGCGATGATAGATGCTTTCCTGTCAGACTCCAACATCCATCTCAATCCATCGTTGAAATAGCTGAAATGTAATTTACAACTCTATAAAAGTAATTCCTAATCCCTGAATCTCTCATTCTTTTAGGCACTTCAGCTGTCACCGACTAGAGTGAAAAAGAGATCATTGAATCAGATATTTACCTGTATTCTTTTAACAGAAATCTGCATTCATAAATTTAACACCCATTGGAAGTGAACATTTATATTTCAAAGCAAGGCAGGTGGCTGACAATAACACCTACCTAATGTTAGTCACATTTGCGTTGTTCGAACTTCTTGTGCATATTGTATATAATTATCCAGACAGCTGTGTCTTTGTCATTGGCTTTGGCAATAATGCCAATACGTGAAAAGGAGTGCTTCAAATGACTGCACTAAAAATTTGCCAGATTGCTATTCGTACTTTGACTGAATCGGCGATCTATGCTTAGATGGGATGAACGCTGACATTCGATCGAAGTTTTGATCAAAAAGAAGAATTGTTATAGAAAAGATTTGAAATGTGGGATCTTATGAAGGGGCACCTCTGGCCTACATTAAATACCACAGACCCTGTAAATCAAGGGCCCCAGTGAGGCAAGCCTTGTGAACATATACACATCTGGTTCTTTTGGTACTTACAGACCCTGTGCTGAGAAGACACTGCAAGATCAACACCATTTCAAAACAATTGACCAGAAACTGATAAGTGCTCTACAACAGAGCTAGCCTGGTCCCGGTGTGGTGCAGGTATAAAGCCTGATTGACCATAAAGGGCCTGGTGCAGAACAAGGGTTAGTAAGGACTAAAGGCCTGGTGCCCAATAGGCCAAGGGGGTTACACATTAGTGTTTGCTCCTAGGTTCCACCATGCAGGGGGAGTACGAGTTGCATGGTCCAATTGGAAAAGGGAGCTGGGTCTATGGCGTGTAACAAACTAAGGGTGCATATTTTGTTTTTATTTCAAAGGCCCTGGAAATTTTGTTAAGACATGTGGCATCATGGACTCCACGAAGTTCAAAGGGAATTTATTTGAAAAATCAGGCAGCCTTTGCCAAAAGTTTCAACTGAGTCATGGTTGGATATTCAAGCAGGACAGTGTTCCAACAAATACATCCAAGTACATAACATGGATCAATGACCACAAAATGGAGTGTCTGATGTGTGCAATCAGGTCCCCTGACTTAAACCCAATTGAAAACATGTGGGGTAAGCTGAAATTGAAAAGAGAGAGTAACTAGGTTCTTGGAGTAAAAAAATTCTTTATATAGAAGTGTCTTGGATTTTTTTCCAGTGTCATCACACTGTATAATAGAAGTGCTGTTATGTTGGCAATTTAAGTATTTCCAACAGCATTAAACTAATTAACAAGTAAGCCAATTCTTGAAGACAGACAAAAAATAACCATGCCCAATGCTGTCCAAGAGACATTTAAATTCATCCATAATCCTTCCACAAACTACCTTAAACCTGACGAAAGCAGAATATGAAAATTGCCAAAAGAGCTGAAAGCCCACCAAGGTTGACAGAGGCAAATTGGAATGACTGCATCTTCTGGAGATTGGCTGGTCTCTGTGAGACGTCTCAGTGCTGTTGTTACAGTAACACTAAACATGTCTAAATACCCCTGAAACAACCCTTAATATGCATCTCTCCTGCACTATAACTGTAATCAAGCTGTGCAAGGCAGTAATCTGTGTAACCAGTACCTTAACATCTGCTGAGTGGCAGCTGCTGCAATAGAGGTTTGCAGGCTTTTAATAGAGGCAGAACACAAAGTCTAATGGGGCAGAGAAGGTGCAGGAATATCTGACAGTAGGACTAAATTAAATAAGTTAGAGTACCACCATAGTATACTGCCATGACACATCACGTATAAGTGCTTGCACAACTAAATTGTTAATACATGTTTTTCAAAATACAGTATATTGAGCCAACCTTGTGAATTTCCCATTGTTTTCCTCAATAGCTACCTTTCAAAACATAACATCTCTGAGCTTGTATTTTTTATTCTGTTTTAACCGGATATACTTTCAAAAGAGGTGTAAATGGTCCCAGAATTAAATCCCTAAACTTGATTTAAGTTGGTTATTTCTAATTGGTTAACACTATTGGATTATTTTGAAGTAGTCACAAAGTCGTAAACGAACATTTGTTTAATGTATTTAATTACACTGCGTAGGCGCTCTAATGGCGAAGCAATTTGATAGCTCACCACTACAGAGACCCAGGTTCAAGCTGTGGTGCCTTCTGGCCAAGTCAGGTTTCACACAGACCCACTGTCTGTCTCTCCCCTCCCAAAACTGAAGCATTAACCATACCAGTACCTGCAATGGACTAGGAGGCTATCCAGTTTGTACTTCCACCTGTATCCAGTGAGATACGGCACAGGTTCTAGCCCCCTCCCCCATAGCCCTGAACCAGGAAAATGGATATAAAACTGAGTTTGCAATATATTAAATGCATCGAATGACAATAATCATGAATCAGAATGAGCAGGAAATGCCATATATGAGTTTGTTTACTGACAAGGCCGTGTTCACTTTCCATTATATTTAATTTTCCTAGCATCCATTCTCCCTTCAGTCCTGACCTGTTGCCCAAAAAACAGCCCACAACATATTGTCACCATGATTCATTGTAGGTAAGGCTGCCAAGACATCATCATCATCAGATTTCAGTTGGAGTAGTTGTAGTTATACATATATGTGTTTTATATACACAGCTGCTCAAAATAATAAAGGCAAAACTCAAATAACACATCCCAGATCTGAATGAATGAAATATTCTCATTGAATACTTTGTTCTGTACAAAGTTGAATGTGCTGAGAACAAAATC
>JAUZST010007997.1:0-13830 GCA_034779995.1 Parotocinclus haroldoi | reverse complement strand
GTGTGTGTGTGTGTGTGTGTGTGTGTGTGTGTGTGTGTGTGTGTGTGTGTGTGTGTGTGTGTGTGTGTGTGAATTGCCGCCCCATCTGTGGATGTTCTTGCCCTGGTCAGCCCCATGTGGATTAAGCAGAGGATAATGAATAAAGGTATAAATAAATAAAATTTATGGCAAGGCTGTGTGTGTGTGTGTGTGTAAACTCCATTGTGTGTGTGAAGACCCGTGATTTAGGTCATGGCTCAGAATGATGTACTAAGTAAGTAGAACAGTAGTGAGTAGAATAGTAGTATAGATGCGTGTGTATAGATGTGTATATTGCAGCTGTATATATACTATGTACAAGGACAAGTACCCACAATTATTTTGGGGTACATACGCACTGTACAACAACGTACTATGCGCACTATGCAGAGTGCAGGACATACTGTAGTAGTATGTAGTATGCCAATTCGACCAAATCTCTCAAAGCGAGTTTAGGCCAGATTAGGTGACTATTTAGAATGCCTGACATTACATTAAAATTTGCATGCGTCGTTTCTTAAAGTTTTTCCGATTGTATGATTGGACTGTATAACGTAATCGCGTGTTCATTTTATATATATCAAAAACACGATCACAAGCGTATACATGCATGTTTTGGATGTTAGCGAAGGCAGCAGCGGTCTCTATATAATGGTGGACTGGGCCTTGATTCAGGACCTGTAGTGATCAGAGGAAATTCACTGCTGAGCAACTGGAGATTATAGAGAGAGAGAGATAGCGCTTTATGAAGACAGTAGTGAGAGGTAACTACTAGGTTAATTCTCTCTGCCGTCTACTTCTACTCAGAACCTCACCTCAACATCCTGTGAGATATAACACCGAATCACCACCAGACTTTTTAAGCCGCACTTTGGAGTTATAGATAATGCTTGGCTAATAAGCATTTATTTAGCTCCCAACGTTAGCCGGTTAGCCTTTGGATGCTTTTTCGATAGCTTTCAAGCAAAGGTACAGCTGCCGTGAGAAACCGTGTGTTTTATTTGTTTGCTTTGTGTGTCTGTACTTGAAAGACGCCGCGTTAGCCAACTAAAAGGCACCGGTTTGAAGTGTTTGATAGCTTGCTTTGAAGCTCTTCGTTACTTGTATTTGAACTGTTTACTGTTTTTAAACGCGGGGTAAATGCATGCTGGTTTTGTGAGAACAGCTTAACATTTGTTTTTGACGCGTCCAAAAATCTCGTATGATTTTTTTTTTTTTTTTTTTTTTTTTTAAAGCTTATTCCTGTAAAGTTGGCGACCCTAGATAGTAGCATAGATAACTTTAGCGCCACGACGCAAGTACATTCACCAATTCTTTTCAGAGCAGAATAGTTTTGTAAACGAATAATATTAGTATTGGTATTTTTTTTTTTTCTTGTGCGATAAGCTAGCCAAAAAAGCCATACGACTTTTTTTTTATTTTTAATTTTTTTTTAGCTAGCGTATAGCACCGGCTGCTAACCCACAGCTTGTAATTGCTAGCACCCGGCTGCACAAACATTAGCGCACGAATGAATTTGCCCAATCAATTAACGCCAAGAATTCAGCACGCGAACGGCTAATTAGGACAACTTAATACTTTTTTTTTAACAACTGATGTTACCCAACCAATTTATAGCGTTTAGTTCCACACAACTTTACTAAAAGCCGCATTAACACGCTTTAATCTCGTACTACTAATGGTTCAGTTTGTACCGATTGCGCTTTGGTTTTGTTTTTGTTGGGTTTTTTTGGCGCAGCTACGCGTCAGTGTGACTTCACTAACTAAATCTAAACCTTCACCTTAATCTGCACAATTCACCTGTAGATCTCGGTAAATAAACTGATCTCATATTTAATCATTCTTCGTACACATTCCAGCCGAAACTTTCGTCTGATTCTGCTTTTACTGCTTATCAGTGCTCTAGTTGAAACCAACACATAACACATTTATCAGTGTTACTTTGTCAGTCAAATAATCATGACCAGACAGTTGTAGTCAGGTAGGCTGCACCTTTTGGTATGAAATGCTATAACCATATAAATGCAGTACAGCATCAGTATACTTATTTTTGCACCATACACGAGGTCTACTTGAATATCATTACCCCCTTTGTTTCCACCAGAAAAATGAAAATAAATAGGCTAAATATCTATCCTTTGTTTGCATGTCATATGGAATGCTGATAACATATTTCTAACTGGAATAGTTTAACACGAAGTCATGATGATCCAGATCTTAGAACTAAACTGCTCACAAAATTGGGGAGGTACCTCAAAATGAAATCTCCATAATGAAATGTCCCCTAATTTTTGTCAGCAGTGTAGTTATAGGGTTGTCTTGATTTTAGTCTTTATTTGCAAGGTGCATTCCTTTATTACACTCTCTAGCGTAAGGTCAAGGTTGCTTATACCAACTCTTCAGATTTCACCAAGTTTGTAAGTTGTAATTATTTTGCTTTAATGCAGGAGCAGGACCCAGCACTAAGTGTAGCCTTTATGGCTTTCCTTCTGGTAGTTTTTACCAGCCATGACAAACAGACTGCATGCATGTTTTAATCTGGACATGTAACAAACTTGTGACATGCTGTATAACAGCTGTTTGGGGGGGGAAATAGTTTTTACTTGTTTTCTTTTATGTTCACACCTCTCAATCAGCTGTTGTGTACTGGCAATGTGTAATTGTGACCTAAAGTAGTCTAATTTTGGTCTATAATTTAGTTGTGCACCAACTTTGTATTCTTCTGCTTGTGGCAGGTAAAAAGCCCATGTTTGTTTATTTTCAGAACAAATTCTGCAGTATTATTTTTACCCAAGTTTTAAAAATTTAATCTCAGCAGTTTTATAACACAATGTGCTTGCAGGTACTTGGTGTCTAATACCGAAGCTATATTTGGCCATCTACTTCAGCCATGGAGAAAGATGCCATTATAGAGGATCAGAAAAATGGGAATAAAATGGTGCACACACTGATGGCTTCTGTACTAACCACTGCCTATCGATACACCAAGGTCAGCACTGCAGAACCTTGTTTGGTCATCTGTGCCTTCATTCCTCTTCATGTGTTTAACTGTAATCCTGTCTTGACTTTTGTTCTTTGATTTCTGCAGGAGGAGCTTTTGGAAATCAAAGAGTTGCCAATCTCTAACGAGAGACCAGAGTGTCTATCACAGAAATACGACAGGTACTTCATTGAAAAACTGTTAAGGAATGGTGAACTAAAGTTAGTTGTGGGTCAGCTTTTGTTCCTTAAATTGTTCATGTACACCTGGCTTCTGAGCTTTCACTGAGATGCACATGTTTTGAAAAAGTACCTTTGCTTGTGCTGTTAAAAACTAAACTCTTTTATTCACTTAGTGATGGTGTGTGGGACCCTGAAAAATGGCATGCTTCACTTTACCCCTCAGAATGTGACTTGGTGGATGATAGGCCTTCCCTGAAACGCAGGATTGCTGGTAAGTTGATGCAATCAGTAGTAACTACAATATTGCATACCTGTTTTTGTTTACAGTTAAGTGGTACATCAAAATGTAATGAAGCCAATATATTAAACGTGATAATTTTTGCTCTTGCTGAAGGAAACTATGGCGTTGGATTATCTTGGAATGACAATAAATTTAAGTGATTGTTAGCTGCTGTTCTGTATTGTCTGACTTGCTTATACCCCCATCCCAGCATGGCCAGGGATCTTATTTGCCAAAGTATAGATTTCACATTACATTTCATTCTGTACCCCTTACCTCGTCTGCTGTTAAACCAGTTGTTTAAACAATCACTTTCAGATGAAACGTGACCTAAAATCTAAATTGTACTTCTAGATTGTTACTGATTCTACAGATTCTGTTGTACTTTTTTTCCAAAATAAAAATAATATTTATTTTTTTTGCAGACCCACGAGAGCGTCTTAAAGAGGATGACTTGGAGGTAGTTCTTAGTCCACAGCGTCGTAGTTTTGGAGGAGGTTGCCAGGTACCTGTTGCCCTGACTCGACGTCCCATCAGTCCCCTGGAGAATAAAGAAAATGAATCTCTTCGCCTTGGTGGTACGCGCCGTATTGGAAGTGGCCGCATTATGGCCACACGTGGGTTTGAGAGGGATGTTCGAGTGGACAAAGAAAGAAACCGGGAGAGAGAAAGTGACTTCAAGGACAAGAGATTTAGGGTATGGTAATCAGTTATGTTTTAAGGTGACTCTAACTGCAGCTATGTGGGGTTTGTCCCTTTTCCTGGGGAATCAGTGTCATCAACAATATAAATAAATGATTAATGTAGGTTGTTTGGTTGCAAATTGACCCATTTGACTAGTATAGAAGTAAACCTGCGCCTGTTCTGAATAGTCAGTGATGCTGATGTATTGTTAAATACCATAAAAAAATTAGTGGCATAAAGTGCTTCATGTAATTCCTGTATTGTCATTGATTTGCTGGCTGTTGAGGACAGAAATGAGCTTTTGTACAGAATTTTTCTCAAGGCTTCTTAATGACTTCATTTGCAAAACGTTTACACATGCAAGGAGTTTGCCAGCTGATGGTATCCCTCCACAGAAATGAATATTTACATGTGCCAGAAATACAGATTGAAATGGAGTGAATGGAGAATTTTAGAACAGCATGCGTATGCTTTATGTATACTTCAAAGATGACTCAATTTGTGTTATCAGAGAGACTTTGGTGACAAAAGAGTGTTTGGTGAGAGGAGAAGAAATGACTCCTATGCTGAGGAGGAGCCAGAGTGGTTTTCTGGAGGACCCACCAGCCAGTCCGAGACCATTGAGCTCATTGGTTTTGATGATAAAACCCTAGAGGATGATAAGCGTAAGCATAAGCGCTCCAGACGGAAGGTCGACTCTGTGAGAGAAGGTTTGTGGGGTATTTATTTTTGATATGATGTTCAACACGCACTTGTCTGCTTTGAGACTTCTACCTAATAACTTTACTGTTTTGCAGTTGAGTGCAATGGTGGAGTTTCTGAGGATCCCCAGATTGCCAGAGAGACAGGGGCTGATCAGGAAGTTCCTCATCCAGATGTCCTTCCTGAGCAAACAGCTGGGGACTTTGACTTCAATGAATTCTTCAATCTGGAGAAGACGATGCCTGGGCTGGCTTCGGTAAGATGTGGGGAGCACTGCATGCTTACATGGGTGTTATGGGTGTACGAGTGGACGGTTGGTTGGTATCCTAAACCTTTAGCACGTGAGCTGTTTCTGTGGGGATTTTTCATTCACAATCCACCTGGTACCCTGTGGGATGCTTTGTATGCTTGCCACTCTCCTTCCCGCGCATGTGCGTATGCTGATTGAGTTTTTGTTGAAGACAGTCAGATAAGGTTATACAAATATATGCCCATCAATGATCCAAGGTTAGGTTTACTTCAGTGATTCCCTGAAGTGTTGCTTTGCTGCTTAAGAAGTCTTGTTGATGCTTCAAGCATTTAAATTTTTTTTAAATAAAAACCTAGAAACATTGATTTTTTTTTTTTTTTAATGATTGGAAATTCATGCCCATGGTTGTGAATACCCATTTGCCAAAACACTCCATTGGCCCTCTTGCTCTAAACGGCCTCCAAACCCTCATGTAAGTTCCTTCCTCACCCATTTGCCCCATTTACCCTATGCCATCTTTTCGTTATATTGATGTTTGAATTTCTTGCCCTTTCTCAAATTTTCAGATGATTGAAGAGGTGCTCGGTGAGGGTTCTGTCACAGTCAGCCGTTTTAGCCGCTGGTTCTCTAGTAATCGGAGTCCCTCAGGTAGCCGATCCAGCAGCCTGCGCTCCACCCCACATGAAGAATTAGAAAGGTTGGCAGGTAAGTGAAGTCGGAACTGCTCATGTTTCTGTGCAATATAGCCAAACGCTGTTTAACGTCCAGCTGCTCAGTGTCTGTTTGCACTAACAACGGAGCTCTTGACAGTTAAAATTAGTTATATTGGGAAATCTTTTTAACTCTGGGTGTTGCAATGCAAACTTCAGGTCAAATTAGGGGTCAAATATTTTACTGCCTTAAATTTCATACTTCAGTTTGCTTACTGTTAATGTATCAATTTTGCAATTAACTGCCTATACAGTGGCTACTGTATGGACTGCATTACTTTTTCTCACAGACACATGCAGAGATGTTAAATAAATGTATACCCTCCTTAATGCAACAAGCACCATATTAATTGTAGTGGGTGTAAACAACTTTTGATTTTTTTTTTTCCCCCTGTTGAAATGTTATGCATATAATGTTTGGATTAAATCATGGTTATGTGATTGTAATGTATTTTGATCACAGGACATGAGGATGTTAAACAGCAAAGTTGTATTCTTGCCTGCCTCTTAAGTACATGTGTGTTCATGTAGGTCCTCAGAATAGCTCTCCTTGTCATGGTTCTATGCCGTACTTCACTCCTATTTCTTCAGAAGACCGAAAAGAGAAGGTGGACATATTGGAGTTGCTCCATAAAGCCAAGATTGATCTCAAGCCCCTTCTCTCCAGCATGAATGTTAACAAGGCTCGTCTGAAGGAAAGCAGTAAGTAACAATAGTGTACACGTGTAAGATGTTTGGCTCCGATTTAATGTTTTCTGTTTTTCTGTAGCGAACTCTGGGGCGGTTCTGTCTCTGGAGGAGGTGGAGTGTGGTTTAATAGGACTAAAGGTTCAGTGTGAACAGTCTCAGCCATCCCCTCGGAAGCCACGAGGTCAGAGTGGTGGAACACCCTTCATGGCCGAACACCTGGAAGATGCTCTTACTGGCAGTTCAGGTAGCACGACCCGGCCCCGTGATCCTGACATGTCTGCTTTCAACAAGCTGGTGAGCAGCATGAAGGCAAGTGGAACGCTGCCCACCCAGCCCAAGACCAACGCGAGCAGCGTAAGTGTGCCACAGCATGTTAACATGCTGGGCTGCATCAGGTAAAGCTGTGTCTTGCTCATTGGTGCCAGGTAAATGGTGGTTTCTGAAAGTCTCAGTACTGCTTTGTGTAAAGGTCGAGTGCCTCATTCCTCCTTGACACCTGGCCTTGAACTAAACTGTAAACAGGGATTTGTGATTCTTCTATGAATGAGCTTGTCTTAATGTGAGACAACTTTCATATGACAAGACTTTTAACCTTCTAATTAAGCTTCTAATTTTAGTCCCTTAATGGTTAACTTACTGTAAGCCTTTTTTGTTCTTAAATACTTCTGTTTACTTGCACATGATACAAGAGGTTATTTTCAAACCATCCTGTATACCAAAATGTTTTAGACTGGATTAATGATGGGCATACATTTGTACTAGGCAGTTTGTGTATTTGGTTACCATGCAGCCCGAGAGGTTTACTGAGCTTGTTTCAATAAACTTGTTGCAAGTTTTGACACACCTCCAATTTGATTTTTACCATGGTTGTTTTGCTGGCAAAATGTATGGGTAAAGGAATACAAGCTGTCAAACTCAAGCTTGTTGCATTGCATGCTGTAACTTTCCTTTAAAAAAAATCTATACTGCTATTTTTGGGTTGCTTTGAGTCCTTACCAGTGTGAATTATGCTAAACTTGATTGGGGGTCTTGTGTATGCAGCTGCAGCAGTCGGCAGACCCTGCCATTCTAAGTCCTTTATCTGAAGCTCAGGTACCTGCCACACAGCAGAAAAACCTGTTCCAGGTGACCTTTCATACATGCTATCAGACCTTCTTGAGTTATCTTTAAAAGTTGTTTAAGCCTTTAGCATCATATTCCTCTGAAACATTATTCTTAAATTACTGTGCAGTAATCTAAGTCTTTAGCCTTTTTGTGTTTTAGGAATTGTTAGGTGTTCAGAGTGCTCCACGTGCAGGCTCTCCACGCTTGAGTGGTCTGTTGGGGTGTCATGATGCTTCTCGTGCTCCTGGCATCATACCTCACCGTGGCTCTTCACCCCTTCTTTTTCCACAGAGAGCCCAGATTCAGGACTTCTACACAGGGTGCTTACAGCCAACAGGTATGTGTATATCTAAAGCAATTGTTTGTGGTGACTTTGTTGCATAATAATTAAATGCCATTTCAATTTACTACCCAGGGTTTCCTGTTGCCCCAGGACAGATGCTTGGAGACCAGATTCCTGAGTTGCACAGAGCCATAAGTCCTGGACCCACCGCCCAACAGGTGATAGGTTTTGTTTTTTGTTTTTCCTCCTCAAACAATGTAGAATTGTGTGAAATTAGAAATGACTTAATTACATGCAATCCAGTTAAGGGCCCTGTCTATGGGAACGGAGCAGCCAGATTTGGATGCGTTAATGTTCCAGCAGGATCTGGCAATACATGCTCGCCAACAGTACCAACATGCCTACAGTAAACATGCCCACGATAAGCTTTTCCGGAACAGGTAAATGCTGTGCGCTTTTAAAAGATATACATAAGCAAGGTTCTCTGGTCTTTATACATAATCATGAATCAGATTGGTCTTCCCTTCATATCATTGGGTGATTGGTTCCTGGACCCCTGTGGATCCTAAAATGTCGATGCTGAGCCCTTTGTAATGGACTATGCCCATTGTTCTGCATTCTTTAAATCCCTAGTTACATATTTATCTTCAATCCCCCAATTTGTGTGCATATGTTGTACCATGTATAAAGAAGTCAATTAAATGCGAACAGGCAAGATGGAAGTTGTACATTGCTGCAAGTGCAGATGCACCACAACAGGATATGCCTACATGTGGAATAGAGACCATTGTTAAACATGAGAATCTCTCCTATTTTAGACAGCCCAGGATGACTCGTTCTCCTGTGCCCCAGTTACCAAGCAGGAGCTCACCTGTTAATGCTGTCACTAGCATGGTAAGTTATTCATGGCATTTTTTACATACTCAGTTGGAGCATGCCCTCCCTGTATCTTCATGGGTTTGCTTTGGGTACTCTGGTTTCCTCCCACGAGGGGTGGGTGTGGGTGGTCTTGAGATGAACTTGTATGTGGATATAACCTTGTCTCTAAGATGGCTGCTGATATCTTAAAGAAGCCAAACAAACATTACGTTTATTTTGCCTAAATTGTTTGAGCAATTTTCACTATTGACGTTCTAAACCTTGCTTTTATCAAATGACTTTTTTTTTTTTTTTTTTTGGTTTTGTTTTTTTTTTTTTAAATAATTGACATGTAATCCATATGGTTTCTACAGTTGTCGCCATCCTTTACTCCAACCTCAGTAATTAAAAAGATGTACGAGTCAAAGGAAAAGACTAAAGATGAGTCAGTAAGCAGGCCAGGAGACAAGGAGGATTCTGCAAATTCACAGGAGGGTAAGGTTCTTGCAATTTGTCATGTTTGCATTTAGAAATGTTGCTTTCTGTACTCTCACTTTGTTACCTGTAGATGCACCGTCCCCAAGCTCCTTCCTTGATGGTGTGGACAGCAGTGGACCTGAGTCAGGTGGGGTAAAGGCATGCTCCACCCCTGTCTCTGCCCAGAATCGTCTCACTAAAGACACAGGACGAGCCAGGCCCAGCTCCACAGGACACCACGCCCCTGCCATGCTGTCTCCATCTGGCTCTGCTTACCCTAGACCCATATTCCCAATGCCTCTCTTACCTAATGTTCCCTTGGTAAGACCACCACCACCACCACAGCTGCACCCCAGTGTAGTACAGAGGATGATTACCCAGGGCATCCAGCCCCCGCAGCTTGGACCTGCGCTCTTACAGACAGGTTTGGGGATTTTAATCAATGTCACTTATTAAAAACCTCTGACTTGTGCATGTTTTGAGGCTTATGTGTCTGTGTTGTGATGGGTGGGTCCTTACTCTGCTTACTGTCTAACTATGCATAAATTTCCCTCCGAACAGGAATCTTCCCCCAGACTGTGGAGCTGTCCCAACTCCAGGGTCTTCCCCCTATCATAGGCCAGCCACTGTATCAGCTGAGCACTGCAGGACATCCACTCATGTCACCCAGAGCTGCTGGAACATATACGCAGTTAGCAGTCATGCAGCAGCAGAGACCGAGTAAGTAGCAATTACTCTGTTTATAAATGATGAGAATTTTTATTTTAGATCTTAATTATTTGACAGTTGTGATTAGAAATTGGACTGTTTACAAAGGTGTGTTAAAGGTCTCCAGTCTCACCGCATTATATACTTGGATGTTTAACTGAATACTGGTATAAAACCATTTTCGAAAGTTGTTCCCAGTAGCAAATTCTTTTTATTTTTTATTTTTTTTAAACAAAAGACATTTAGAACCACTAGAGCTGACTGTAATTGGGTAGACCAAATACCCAACATTCACTTTAGAGCTGTAGAGAGATGGAAGATCCTGTTGTAATGACAAATCTCTCTGTAGTATTCAAAAGGAATCTGAAGCAATTCAAAAATATTTGAATATATTTCACGAAATAAGTTGATAAACAAAATTGTCGTTTCTTATGCAAATGAGCTGCAAACTACAGTGCATGCCACACATTGACTGTTCAGTATGGTCACCCAAGACTTCCAAAACAGTGACAAGGGCGATGGGACATGGACAGGATCGGACAGGATCAGACTGGCCAGCAGTTTGTAGGAGCTTCATATTTCATTTGTTTTAATATTGTGGCTGATTTGATGTACAGTCATACTTTGTTTCCACACTTGCTTATACATGGAGTTGACAAAATAGAAGCATGTATACTTGCTATAGTACTGTTGGTGCAGATAAGCCAACATTGGGTTAATGATCACATCCAACTAAAAGGAAACCGGTGAAAACCACGCCAAGTGTTATACTCTTCACAGTGTCCAGTATTCACCATCTACTGGAATTGTGGTGCCACTGTATATGAAAACAGATCGGACTGTAGCTGCCTTATGTAGCCAATGATGCTGCTTCTCAGTCACTCTGGCTTTTGCCTTGTTTTATTTAATTGTGACAATCCTATAAATCTGCTTTCGTAGAAAATTAAAGGCAAATTTTCCATGTATGCTTTTGGTAAGTTTATCATGTTTGTGAAATTGGCAAGTCTAAATTTAAGCACAGCCAAAATGCTGTTGAGCAAATAAATTACCACGAAATGAAGGATGGCGTTCATCAGCAATCTCACCAAACAAGGCTAACCTTGCATATTGCTGGGACCCCTAAACTGAAAATGCATAAACTTTTACACTCCCGTGATGTGATGTAAATTGCTGGATGTAATTTGAACGTTGAGGTGCTGTTTTGTATTTAGGTTTTTTTTTTTTTATTTTATGCTCTTCTGCAGATCTGCACACAGTGCCTACCGGACCCCTGCAGTTAGAAAACCATGGTACACAGCGAACGAACCTCAACCAGCGGAGAGCAGGGAGCCCCCCTTTAGGCCTGGCTAAGTGGTTTGGCTCGGATGTCCTGCAGCAACCTCTCCCCTCTATGCCTTCGGCAAAAGTAATCAGTGTTGATGAACTGGAGTTCCGCCAGTGAAGACTTCCTGCAGCAAGAGTAAACCAAGAGCGTGGTTACTCTTGGGGCCGTTTAGTTTGGAAAAATGTGAACTTTAATTTCTATGATAATGTACAGATGATGGAGCCCTGTGTGGTTACATGCTCCGTCATAAACCTTGCAGTTGTTGAAAAGGCCTAAAAATTTAGAAGGGAAAGGCAAATTGTTTTCCTGTCTTATCAAGTTAGGGGGGTCTTGTTTTTTGTACTTTATTTTTGTTTATTTGCAGTAAAGGGTAAATGATGTATAGGCCAGAATTGTACAGACCATGGGAACTGATTGTTTTTTTTTTCTGCTCTGTACATAGCTTTTTTTTTTTTTTTTTTTTTCTTCTTGTTCTTCTTCCCCGCCCTCTTAAAACCCCTCCCCCACCTGTCTTGCTATGGGGTAGGGGTGGTAGGCAGAGGAGTCCCCATCCCATGACACTTCCCTTTTGCTAAGTACTGGGGGTTTTTGTTGGGTTTTTTTTTTTTTTTTGTGCGCCCCAGAGTTTGGACTGAGTGGGAATAGGCTGCACTGTTGATTTATTGCTTATTGGTCTGGAGGTGCCCACACCATTTAAGATCAAGGATTTGCTGATCCACAAACCCAATCTCTCGCTGGACAAGAGTAGCTGGAACCTGCTGGAGCTGAGCCCAAAGGGGGCTTCAGTACATATGTGCCTTTCATCCCTTCCTCTCCTTCCCCCCCCTCCCCATCCACCTTCACGTTCTCCCCTAGCCAGTCTTCATAGTCACTGAATGAAAAGCACTGCTCTGCACCACATTATTTGTGTTAGGGTGGCAGGGGTTTATTTCGAAAATGTGCTATTAATTTAAATGGAGCACAGTAGAATAAAATGTTCAATAATAAAAATATTGTTTTTGTTAATGTGTGTGATTGTGATTTAGATAAACTGCTGTAGAAGGGAGGAAATTGATACAGATTGAAGTCAGGAAGGCCATGTTGTAATCTTGATGGTTTTTGTTTTGTGCTGGTGAACTGGTGCATGTTCGAGCATTAACTTGCAACACAAATTCTAGTGGCAAAGCATGATTAAATGGCATGTTTTCTGTTTGGCTTCTACAGCTATGGTGGTGACTTTGAAAGTATGGGTAGTCAGATTTGAAGGTTAAAAAATGGTGAAAATGTTTAAAATAATTAAAAAGTAAAAATATATACATTTTTATGGCATAAGTGCAAATTTAATTTCCCCACCATGATCATTAGGTCAACGCCTAGGGCGTACACACTAGAGACTGCAAACTCAATTCCCATGGTTTCCTGATTGTTTGACTTATTTTCCAACGCCTATTCTTCATAATTATTACCTGCACTGTTGCATTTAATGGAGGTCCTGAAGTTGTGACGTTGGGAAATCCTTGTCTGTCTTGAATATTTACCTAGGTGAAATGAAAAACATCACTGCTGTTAAACTGCTCATTTGCATTTGATTGGTTGTCAACATCTTGTTCAAGACCTGCTTGGTGTCCCATTTGACCGGTCCTGTTACAAATATGCTTTAATCTATACATACTTTTGTCAATAGACTGTAATTGGAACGTCTCTTAATGATTGTTTTCCAGTATATAAAATCAGGCATCTAGCCGTGTAGTCTGCCTTTACAAATATTTGTGAAAGAATGGACTAAATTCAAGCATTGATGTCACGTCAGTTCATAAAATGAGAAAAAGCACTTCTGTATTGGGTGGTCTGGGTTTGGCAAATGCCAGGAAAACATTGCCTGACTGCATTTTGGCAACTGGGTACAGTTTCGTGGAGGAGGGATAATTATATGGGGTTGGCCTAGGCTAATTGCTTACAGTGAAGGGAAATTGCAGCCAAATGTCCAGCATCCTGTGGGTACAACCAGGTAAGCTTTGAGGGCCAAGAAGATAGCTAATGCAATCTAGGCAACATCGTACAAGTTACTGTTTCTGACTTCACATCCGTGTGGCAGAAGTGTAACGGTGTGAACAGTGTTTGAAAAAAAAGAAAAACTCAAGCAGCACTGCTGTGATTCAATTGTATCAACTCAACCCCCATTAACATACCACCACACCTGAGCCACTGCGGTGCAGAGAATCATCCATCACTGAAATAGGACCTGGCCTGTGGATATCCTGACCATTAGAGAACAGCATGTAAGGGATGCACAAAGTATGTAGAGAAACAGACTACAGCCTGTAATAATGGAACTAAAAAGTGCTACTATTAGTGGAACTGATAATAGTTCAGTGTATAAACATGGAAGTGTACCTAACAAAGTGATCAGTGAGTATATATGCAAAATAAATTTGTTTATATTTCTTTTCCTAATGTGCTGACATTTGGGCTTGGTGTGTAGAAACATTTTGTTATATTTTGCTGAAGTTGGCAGGGTTATCAATCATGTGAGTATGAGAAGCAACAAATGAATGCAAATGCAAGCTTCATGTGAAATGCTCATCAGATTAGTACCTACCC
>JAUZST010007996.1:0-39071 GCA_034779995.1 Parotocinclus haroldoi | reverse complement strand
GCACACACAGTTATGCACACAGTCACACACTAAGGACTACTTTAGGGACACCAATTACTAGGTATGTCTTTGGACTGTGGGAGGAAACCGGAGTACCTGGAGTAAACCTGCAGCCCAGCAGGAGAGGACAGGTTCCACCCTGGTGCTACCCACTGAGCCACCAAAGTCAATATTTTCATACATAACTTTGCTGTTCAGAAATAATTCCCATTCCATAAACAAATTGCGTGATTTTTGAGACCTGGCCATATCTAATTATCAACACTAAGGATTGAACATTGATTTTGGTCGTAACAAAAAAACAGAGATTTAAGCTCATTGTGTTCATGGTGCCTCCTACATGAACCCCCTCGGGCCCAACCCTAAAACCATCCTTCTTGTGTCCGCTTGGATGTCCTGTTTTCTCTTGTCCTTGGTGTCTTCATTTTTGAAAAGCAAGCTTAACCACACCTTCAATAGCATTTCTAAGCAGTGTTTAAATTCACAGACATTTGCCAGAGAAACCAGAAAACCTGTTGAGGCCTGTTCAATTGTTAAAGTTAAACATGAAATCCAAAACCCATAAATATTGTTAAGCTTCATCAAAATGTTGTCGCAATGCTTGCTAGAGTACCAGAGTATTGTGTAGCATGAGGACTTCCCTTTAGTGCTCCAGTGGTGGTGTGCTTTACACTTCAGTACACTAACATGTCTAGCAACATCACTATTGAAATCAGCTTTGGACTCGACAGTGAGCACTGCAATCACGAGCATGGTTTTTACACTCTACTACTTTGGCCCATAATGATTCATGTTGTTTGACTTAATACTTTGGGACTGATCTGTTGTGCTCCTAGATATTTTAGCATGGCAATAACAAGACACATAGCTTACCATAGCAGACATTTTAAGAACTAATATCTCAGAAATGACATTTCTACCCTTCTATGACCCCTGATTTACTCCTACACTAATCCTTTGCTTCTTGTGTTGTGAGTCACGGCTTATTTTAATTCTTTATACACAAGCATGAACAAATGATTTATTCATACAGTTGATTTACTTTTTGGGTCTAAAACACCTATGTATTCAATGCCCAGTGAAAAAAATACAGAAACACACAAGTGTTTATTTAAACCTATTAAATGCAGTGTGGGAACATGTTCAGGAATGTAGTCTCCACTATCACCACTGTACCAAAGTACCAAATATTTTTTCTATGTGCATTGTTGAAATAGAAAAGCGTCATTTCCCAGAATGCCTTGCTTTAGTGTGGGTTGTCCTCTTGCCAAAATACTGTTGTATAAATCAAGTATTCTCAATGTGGATGGCCATGTGTTTTTGAACATACGTTTTAATGAGAGACATCATGAAATACAGTTTTTACAGTTGCTTGTTTATTAAACAGCATTTGTTTTGGTATTGTTACTTACCTAATTTTGCTATAATTTAATATACTTTTAAGTATTTAATTAATCAAAAACATCTATGCCACTTATGGAGGATGGGTCCCCTGTTGAGTCTTGGTCCTCCCCAGGTTTCTTCCTACTACTTGCAGGGAGTTTTTCCTTGCCACTGGCTAGGCTTGCTCAACTTGGGATTGGCCTTTTAAGATAATATAAGATTTCTAAACTGCTTTAAGACAATGCTCCATTGTAAAAACCGCTATATAAATCAATTTGAATTGAATTTAATTGAATCTGCGTATCTCCCAATGTCAAGAGGCACAAGGGTGGCAGGACAGTAAGAGAGAAAGTGTATGAGGAAGATTACACAGTGTGGCATGTGAAGGAAAGGAACACATCTATGTGTGTTACTACACCGCTTACTTGATATATTATTGGGTGTGGCTAGATTGTTTTTATTTTATTGTATGTACACTACGTATGTATGTTCTTAAAGGCTGAATTCATGCATTCCATTCAGTCCCATTGCCATAGGCATGTAAAATCAAGTACTGCAGTCTGCCTTTACAAAAATGTATGATAGAATGGGTCGTTCTGAAGAACCACAGCCGCCCAGTCACATAAAACTCACCAACTCTCAGCTGATTCACTACCTGCACAAATAAAAACTTTCTCAGTCATTAACACCATCACAAAAACTTACCATGGATGAGCAGCTGCAAGTAAGTTTTATATCACCAAGGATAGAGTGGAGCAGTGGACACATGTTTTGTGGCATGACAAACTGTTGCTAACAGCAGTCTGGACAGTTCTTTTCGTCTTTGCTGTGGAGCACACAACCTCCACTTCTTCCAGTAAATTTCTGGAATACTGATGCATATGACCACTATATACCTTTCTAAAGGTTTGCCAAACTAATCCCTTGCACATGTGGTTATATCAGCTATTGATAAATGATTTTCAATTCATTTTCCACACAGTCCCAACCTTTTTCGGAGTTTTGCAGTTCTAATCTTGGACACTGGATTTCAAAGAGAAGTTAGCCTGAGGTATTTCAAGTATTCTACATTCTGAGGTACTGATGTGTTTTTGTCCTCAACTTTCCATTTGTTTGTGATTTTTAGCTTGGAATGGTACTTGCTCAATCAGGGAATCATGTCGTATCTTGTCGCTGTACTCACTCTTCCTATGATGTAAGAATTTAAGGTTAAACTGCTACAATCTATCACAGACTTGCCTTTTAGGATGGTTGTGCTTCTACACAGTTGTTACTATTTCAGTTTGATCAGTTTAGATTATTGTGCGCATAATATTGTACCTGGTTGTTAGATTTGTTTAATCATGCACTAAGCTGTATGCTCACAAACGCTTGGAATTATCAATCTGGAAAGAGATATGTTACTATGTTACATTTATTATTGACAGAAAACTGTAAGATTTGATTTACTGCAAAGTAACTAGTTTGTATACTGCATCAAAAGTATGTTGTTTCTCACTGATACACTAATGCAAAAAACATAAAATAAAGTAGTACACAATAATTTGCTTTCATGCTGTTTACACTAAATTCTGACCCCACTAACCAAAGACAAAGTTATGTTATGCCACTACTAGCCGAAGCAATATGTTTCTATTCTTCTGTTGTTCAATTTTGGTGAGCCTGTGTGAACTATAGCCTTACTATCCTGTTCTTTGCAAGCAGCCGGATTGGCAACTGGTGTGGTCTTCTGATGCTATAGCACACCTGGTACAAGGTTTGACATGTTGTGTACTGCTAAATATATCTGTTGTAAAGAGATTTTCGGGTTACCATTGCCTTTCTCTAAGCTCAAACCACACTGGTCAGTCTACTCTGACCTCTGACATCAACCAGGCATTTTAATGCAGAAAACTGTGAGAATGGAGAACTCTCTGGATATTCTTTTTTCCCCTCATCATTCTTTGTAAACCCTAGATATGTGTGAAAATCCCAGTAGATTAGTAGTTTCTGAAATACTCAGACTAGCTCGTCTGTCACTAACAAACACAGCAGGTTAAGGGTCACTTAAATCACATTTGTTCCCCATTCAATTGTTTACTTTATGTGTACTTTAGCAGGTTGACCATGTCTACATTTGTTGCTTCCATGTGATTGGCTGATTAGATATTTATATCAGCAGTTTAACACCACCTTGATGCTGCACTCATTGTCCGCCAAATAAGCACTTTCTTGTTCTACAATTGCAGACTGTAGTCCATCTGTTTCTCTACATACTTTGTTATTGCTGGAGCCTGACAAAATAAATTACCTTTAGATTGGAATTATTACAAATGACACTGTTCCACTGTATAGCAGTCTTGGTGTTGTTACTGTTGTCAGTGTAATAGGATTCTTCAAGCATCAACACCAACACATTCTAATGCTGCCTACTATGAGGTTCTGTTCGAAACCACATCACCCAAGCTTTAGGTAACCAAATACACTGCCTGTAATACAGCTCATTTAGAATGATGTAATCTGAAGAGAAATGGGCAGTGATACCAACTTCCTTATCCAGACATTCATTTGTTTTACAATTGTTATTTGACATTGTTGATAGATTCATTCACTGGACTTTACAGTCCTGGGAGCAGGACTATTTGCGATATGTTAGGCATGGCAGCTGAGGAAAATATAGATTAAATATGATTAATATAGCTTTCATTTATAAGCTTTTTGTAGTAGCAATAGCAGTGACAATACTCCTTTAATGACATAATTGGTTTAAAGCAGTTTTGCGTGATCTTGTGATGATAGCATTTTTAATTATTTAAAAGTACTACACCTTCATACATATTACTGATATATTTGCTGTTGGTGACTAACCACTAAACATTTATTGTTTTAGTTTAATAACAACCTTAGTTGTTGGTTTGTGTGCATTTGTAAAAAGATTTGTTTGATTTATCACCATATAATGACAAATACTGGTGTTTTCTACATTGTGTTCGTACTGCGCAACAATGTGAAGCCATAGATTCTCATATAGTAAATACAGTGCTTTTGAAAACTAGAGGCATTGTTGCAGAACCCATTTGTGACGGCTGTGTTTACAGATTTTACTCCATGTGCCTCATCAGTTATTACACATCATTAATTTGTTCCATGGCGCCACTAGACAGAGTGTGGCAAGTCTTTTGCTTGTATTGTGTTGATGTGCACTGGTGCATGTATTTGCTTTTCAAAACCAGGCTTACTGTTTTTATACCTACCCTCCAGGTGTGGTCATATTAAAGAGCTTATAGTAAAATAATTATTAATCTGTGTAAATTCGAAAATCTGAATTTCTAAATCTGCATATATAAGCTTATATATCTTTTGATTGGCAATAATTCCACCACCCTTTGTAATGTAGATAAAAACTGGCTTCTCTCAGCTCAGAGGTGTCAGTAATAACAGCATAAAGAGCAATCTTCTCTGCATATCAGGCAATTTTGTAATCTTTCCTTAATCAAGGCCAGCTCATGAACTGCTAGTTGTAATGAAATATTGTGCTGTTAGTTCATCCATTTTGGCAGCACAGTCATGGATTATGTCCCAAACATGGATGTTCTGTTGTTGTTAATGCTACATATGGATCATGCGTGTAATACAAGTGATTCTAAGTGTGGAATCCATGTCATCTCATGCCAGATGCAACAGAATGGGAGGTCAGGATTTTAATGTGAAAATAACCACACTCGGAATATACTTATGATTTGTTCTACTGCTTCCTAATTTTCAGACCTCTGATTACTTACGTTGGAGTGTAGAATTAGTCTGTCAATTTTGGATTTTGGCAACTAATATTAAAAAAGTTAAATACCTTCTTCTGACTTTATACCACTTCAACTTATGATGTAAGGTCAGATTAACAGTAAATGTCTCTTCCTTATACAGTCAGCTCTTTGGACATCCTGACCAATTTAAAGAGCCATATTTGAAACACATGCAGAAAAAAATGGACAATCTGTCAGTCTTATTTTACTTACACATCTAAATTATTATTTTCATATTATTATTGCAAATAGCCATACAGCCTTTAGAACCTCAAAATCCAATGACTATAATGAGCAGTGAATTTCATGGATAAACAGATAGGGCGGAACAGATTAGTAGGAAGTGCACTGCTCACAAAAATTAGGGGATATTTCAAAATTAATATAAAGTGATTAAAAATGAAGCATTTCATTTTACTTCCTTAAACAAGTGTTTCGTTAAATAAATGCCAGAGAAAGTTCGATTATGCAAATGAGATGCAAACTCAATTATCGTAATTGAGTAGCAAGTGACAATCATATGGGTGAACAGAGCATCCCATTCAACATGCTTGGGATGTACTGGAAAGACGTCTGGTAAACCATCAAACTAGATGAGCGTGACACGCATTGACTGTTTATATATATATATATAAAATGATTTTAACATAATTAATTTGAATTTAAAATAAATTATAAAATAAGTATTCAGTTACCTACCACCTCTTTCAACTCATTACCAGTCCACATACTCCAACCTCTTCACCATGCCCAAGAGCTGTCTAAGGACACACAGTAGGACCTGGTCAACACACACCCACAGTCTCAAAAAAACTGTGATTAAAATCCTGTAGGGCACACAGAGTCCCCCTACTCACCCCAGCAAATGTTCAGGCTTGTTTGAAGTTCATCAATGACAGTGTGGACGATCCAGAGGAGTCATGTGAGAAGGTCATGTGACAATGACCCAAAAACCATAAGAAGCATTTCAAAGTCCAGGAGTAGCCTAGTCAGTATCCAGACCTAAACCTAATAGAAAATATTTAGAGGGAGCTGGAACTCCGTGCTGCCCAGCGACAAACCTCAAAGATCTGGAGAAGATCTGTATGCAGGAGTGGGCCAAAATCCCTGCTGCAGTGTGTGCAAACTTGGCCAAGAACTAAAGGAAACCTCTGACCTCTGTAATTCCAAACAAGGTACTGTTTTTCTATCGTATCAAATATATATATTATGCAATAAAATGCAATGTATAAATTCTTTAACAATACATACGATGTGATTTTCTGAATGTTTTAAATATTCTGTCTCTCACAGTTAAAGTGTACATGATGTTCATATCTACACTGCTATTATTTTGAACACATCCATTTATTAAATTACTTATACCAGGCGCATCCATACCAAGAATGTTGGTGTCTTACGGTTTTCTATGGCTCTACCAAACCATGTAGTAATATAGTTTCTACCAAACAGTGATTGATCTTGTTAGTTATGCTGCAGTGCTTATTTTGAACACAACTGTATATATACATACAATTAAAATGAATGAATATAGAATTACAATTAGAAACCAATAAAGTATATAATATATAAATATTATAGAAGCTTTTGTCACTTAAATTGTACATTTCTAGGTACTTTTTATTAAACGTTTTACAATATTTTTATTGTAAATATATTTTATTTTCTGACTTCTGACTTTACCTTACTTGAGCCATGTTTCGATGTTTTATAATCCTCAAAGCACAGCCTCAGTGAACAAAAATGCACAAAAACACACCCATACCATGGTTCTCTAAAAACAAGTCTTTTACAACAATGTGCCTTCAATCAGATATAATTGCTTGGTGTAATTAGAGTTTTCAAACAAGTGCTGTGAAAATGTCAATGTGTACGTTATTAGCACAAAATAAAGGCACCAAAATGTTAACCAATGCTAATGACCAGAGTCCAGGCAGTGTGTGTGATTGCTGGAAAGGAGTTTGTGAGGTGTGTTTGTGTGTGTGTGTGTGTGTGTGTGTTAGGCTTGTCATCACACCTGGGGAGGATTAGTATAACAGCAGGGTGAGTCTAGCTCTAATAGTGTTTTAATGGAGGCTAAAATGGAAGAATAGCTATGTTCAGCAGGGCTCTTTTAAATACGCATTACATCTATGCAGAAATTCACTTGTATATACACTTGCATGCATTTTTATAGTTCTCTAAACACTAGTCATAATTACCATTTGTGGAATGTACACCTGTTTCTTGGAATTAGTCATTGATAAATTGACTTAATTAAACTGAATTTAATTGATTTGATCACATTATCCAAATGTTAGCTTGGTGTGTGTCAGGTCTTGCCAGAAAGGTTTATTAAGTTATAAGTACAGAAACCAGCATAGTTAATTTGAAAGACAATCAGTTCAATAGTACTGGCAGGTAGATTAATGCAAAAGATCAACCTGAAAGAACAAAATAGTGTGTTTTGAGTAAAGACATTTTAATCTTTTCTTATTAGAGGTTTTAATTGAAGAGATTAAGTTAAATATACTGGAATAATTTTTCAACATTGTTCTGTTTTCATAATTTTATTTTTAGTTTAACGGTTAAACTATGCTACAAAATATGAAATAAGTAGTACAGTTGATCAGCATAAAAACAATTTTAAAAAACAATATCTCTACATCATTGTGATATCTTTTTAAGGAAAAAAAAGTACAACCCAAATGTTGTGGAAAGGATGTTGTGCAAAACAGAAATAAAAATAGTATGATGATTTGCAAATCATTTTCAATCTATAATCAACTGAATACACTACAAAGGCTTAATGTTCAAATGGATAAACTTTATAGTTTCTTGCAAATATTCACTTATTTTAAATTTGATTCCTGCAGGGGCATGTTTAACACCGCATTACATCACAATTCCTTTTAACAACACTCAATATGAATTTGAAAACTGAGGACACTAATTGTTGAAGCTTTGTAGATAGAATTCTCTGCCATACTTACTTGATGTTCGACTTTAGTTGCTCAACAGTCCGGGGTCTCCGTTGTCGTATTTTGAACTTCATAATGTGCCACAGATTTTCAGTGTGAGACAGGTCTGGAATCCAGACAGGGCAGTCTTGTACCCGCACTCTTTTACTACGAGTCCACACTGTTGTAACACATGCAGAATGTGGCTTGGTATTTTCTTGCTGAAATAAGCAGGGACGTCCCTGAAAAAGACGTTACTTGGATGGCCGCATATGTGGCTCTAAAACTTGTATGTACCTTTCAGCATTAATGGTGCCCTCACAGATGTGCAAGTTACCCATGCCATGGGAATTAACACAACCCCATATGAAGCAATAAACTGTGTTCACTGACAATGGTTTTATTAAATGTTTCTGAGCCCATGTAGTAATATATGTTAGAGAATGATGAGGTTTTTAATGCAGTGCCATCTGAGGGATCGAGGTCACGGGCATTCAATATTGGTTTTAGGCCCCTCCATTTACTTGCAGAGATTTCTCCAAATTCTTAGAAAGTTTTGATAATATTATGGACTGTAGATGATGAAATCCCCAAATTCCATGCAATTGCACGATAAGAAATGTTGTTCTTAAACTGTTGGACTATTTGCTTATGCAGTTGTTCACAAAGTGGTGAACCTTGCCTCAACCGTGCTTATGAATAACTGGGATGCTCCTTATATACCCAGTCATGACATTCAACTGTTGGATTTTCCAAACAGGTGTTTTTTGAGCATTCCTTGGCTTTCTCAGTCTTTTTCTGCCCCTGTTCCAACTTTTCTGGAATGTGTTGCAGGCATCAAATTCAAAATCAGTGAATATTTGCAAAAAATCAATAAACTTTATCTGATTGAACATTAAATATATTGTCTTTGTAAAGTATTCAGTTGAATATGGGTTGAAATAGATTCGCAAATCATTGTATGCCTTTTTTTTGTTTTACACAATATTCCATCTTCACTGGAATTAAGGTTGTACATTCATTTAAACAAAGCCACTAAAATTATTACTTTACTCACTCATTTTACTTAGCTTTTGGAAAGTACCCCAATAGCAAGTTCCCAGGGCCAAAGGCAGCAGCCTCTTCTGCACAGGGTGCCAAACTATTGAAGAGCACATGCACATAAACACAGTCACACTTTCTGGACACTACTTGACCTAATGTATGTGTTTGGAATATGGGAGAAAACCAAAGTGCCCAGAAGAAACCCATTCACACTTTTTATATAAGTGCATATAAATTCAAACACGTAGCAAAGCGTGGCATTTATTAATCAGGAAGATATACTGTAAATGTCAGAATGCTGACTCTAGCAGCCCAAACTCCCACATACACACTCGCAAACACTCTGCTCTCCAAGGACTGTTGCTGTGGCGACATGCGGGCATTATAAACATGCCCGCTGAAAATCTGATTGAGCATAACGGTATAAACACAGCAACAGGTAAAAAGGTCAGCTGAGCACACAACCCTCATGTGTGTTGCTCCTTTCTGAGGAAGAGGTCTGTTACTAAAAGCAATGTAAATATAATGCTGAAGGTGACGCCACTAAACAGGCACATGGCGCGTTACATGGCGCGTAAATCCTGTATTGTGACTATAAAGAGAGCACATGGTCAGCAACAATACTCAGATAGGCCATGGCTATTGTAGAGCAAAGAAGATATTCCATAAATGATATTTAGCCAAGGCCATAGTTTTGTGCTGTTTATATGAAATTATTATTATCTGCGTGATGCAGCATAAATGTTTGACAAGTTGGATTTAATTAATAATTTTGTGAGACCTTGTTTTGGGTTGTTGGTGTGAAAGGGAGGAAAACCTGGGGGAGTTAAGATGGGATTCCAGCTGCATTCCTCCATCTTCTCCAAGTTAGAGCAGACCTAGACAGGATCACTCCCTCCCTCAATTTTCTGTTTTTTTCTCTCTTGGCACTATCTAGCTCACACTTTTGTACACTTTTCATCTACGGAGTTAGATACCTTCAGTATCTAACTGTCAAACAACCATACTTTTGCCTTCATTATGGGACAAAGACAGAATCATGTATTTAAGCTCATTCACCATATTCACCGATCTTACAAAAGAACATAAAATTCGTCATTAAGTACATCACATCCCGGCAGTGACGATGATAGCACACACTGCATGAGGTCATTGCTATTTGCTCTGTCTGTTGTTATGATTGTTGTACTGACTTGTACAGAGCTAACTTGCAGAATACATTTAACCTTACTTTTTACATATGAAGTCACTGTTTACACAGTAATTTTTATATAAGAGGAAACCTAGCTTAGGATGCTCACCAAGCCTTTTGTTTACAGTTGTGTAAATATTTGGGCTTGTAGCTCAGCTGTGGCAGTTTTGTGTAATGAAGGAGCACAGAGTGCAGCATGGAACGCTTGCAAGTAACACATTACTTACAAATTTACCGATAACCAATAAACTGGGAGTTGATTGGGAAACTGTGTTTAAAACTGTGCTTTAAAAGTAGTTATGGTGCCGGTATGGTGAGCTACAGTGACTCACATTTCATCTTCACCGCTTCAGTAGGCGTATGGTGTACCCTAACCTGTCACCAGTGACTGAGTGAAGATCATATATGTCCGTTTTGCTTGAGTTTGGGGTGTATAGAGTGCCTCTAGGACAGGCCTTACCCAACAGGCCCTATTCCAGTGGAAGTTGGTGCATAAAGAATATTCATTCTGATGTTCAAATGTTGGGTCTAAACTTGATTCCCTGCCAGTGAAGCCTTTGTCTAGGTGTGGCTCAGAATGAGGTTCTGAAAACCGTTTGTCCAGTAAGCTGAATCTTATAACCCTTTCAAAACAATGGGTGTACGAACATGTTGTAGACACCCAAAGATACACAGGCTTCAGTGTGTGTCTATTAGCTTTGCGTCAGGAACTTAAAAGGAGATTTTGCATGCTTTTCTGTGCCTTTAAGCATAGGGAGTGTATTGAGAAACAGGACAATATTACAGAGAGGTATTTGATCATTTGATTTGATGAAATATGAATTTACAAAGATGAATAAATCATATTGATTCTTTTGTAATCCTTTCATTGCTGGATTTTAATTAACTGAAGGGGAAGCCATTATGACCTTGTCAGAACCTCTTTATCCATAAACATATCCTGTTCTTCACTGTTATTTGTGCTATGTTGAATCAGCTTGGCACGTGTCATGGCGCAATTGTGCATGCACAGAACTACCTGAGCCACACTATTATAGTAACAATTTTGAAGACAGCAGAACAGACATTTTCATAAGAAATGTTTAAAACAACATGACCTTATGTGAATACTTATTATCAGAATAATTTTCTAGAAAAAGCTACGTTTGGTTAATTTGGATAAGAGGTAAATCTATCCCTATTGAACATTAAGTTAAATATTATATAACATGTATTTACTTTACAGAGATGGAGACAAGATAGAGCTGGGTATAAGGCAACTTGTAATAGTTGATTAGACAACCAAGCATTTAAGGGTTAAAATATTATTGAAAGAAAGCTTTGTGTTTGTCCTTGAGCTTTCTTTGTTAGGCATATAATGTGCTACCATCAGCCTGAACATGAATAAATGTGCAAGATATTTAGAATCAGTCAGTCTGAAAGAAAAGAAAACATAAGGCTTAATTTACCCCTGTCTTTTTATATTGCTTAAACTGTGGGTTGAATGGATACTTATGGAAGTAAATGTTTTGCGTTTGTTCTGTTTCTGGTTACAGGGTAACTACAATATAAAATGGGTAAGTAATTCCTTCTAACTCAATCTTGAGTTGAATAAAAAACTGTGATTTCATTGCCATTTGTGTTTACAGTAACCCACATAGAGTTGACATGATTCACTCGCCTCTGCTAACACATAAACTTGTGTTTAAGACATACCTCTGCCTGCTGAGTGCTGACCTTCTAATGTCCCTCTAGTCATGACCAACCATTTTGTCTGCTTTGTCTTCTTAAAACATAGCTATGCTCAGTTTCATGACTCAGTCTTTAGTCTGCAGTCTTGCACTAGATTTTGTTAAATGTTTTGAGGTCAAGCCAACATATATTGGGGTGGTTGAGCAGTATTAAAATGTTATATTAAGAGTTGTTAAGGTGTTTGGTGAAACCCATTGTACTGCTGCTTTTTGTCTATGGAGGTTCCCATGGCTGTGCATTTCTTATTAATAAGCTTAGTTTGGATACTAAAATAAAACAGATAATTAAATAGAAGTGGTCATATTGGGCCATATTGTGTAGTTATTCAGTGCTATTCAATTACGGTTTGCAGTAAGGTAATGGTACAAGCAGATTATTCAAATGAAAGATTTTGTGTTTCTGTGGCCTACAGTAAATGAATTGTAAGACAGAAGATACCGGCTACCAGAAATATTTGTTTTAAAACTCATTTGAATAATGGTTTTAAAATATGTGTGTATTTGGCACATGGGCTGAACTTTGGACATGCCTGATCTACTCATTTAGTCCTGTAGTGAACTCAAACTGGAAATATTTTTATACTGTAAAGACAGTTATTCAGGACAAAACATTCAGGATGCTTAAATAGCTTAATCATGTGTCCCATTTTCCTATCAGCAGTCGGCAGCAGAAATGATACATAGATGCTGCAAATGCATTACACTGCTCTGTATATGGATATTTCCATATGGAAATAATGAGCATGTTGGAACACTTGTGAACTTCTGCTCCTATGAGACTTTCAAACAATTTTTTTTTGTGGAAGTAATGTTTCCAAAAACTGATCCATGTCACCCTGTTGATGACAAGCTTTTATAATTTACAACTCTGCAATGGGTTTTAATGATCTAAATGTCCAGTGACCTTAATCACTGAGCAAAACTTAACATTAATACCATGGCAACAGATGAGGAAGAAGGTTGTCGGTGGATGAGCTCTTCAGTTTGGTCACGACATACTCCTTCATAAAAACCCAAATATGGTCTAAAGTAGACTTGTCATATTCCTGGTATATTCATGCACACCTCTAATATTTTCTATGGGCACATTGTCAGAGACTATCATGATATGCAGTTTCCCCAAAAGTGGACTGGTTGTACTATTTGTGTGGCCAACATGTTTTATTTGCTTTAACCCCTTTGGATTTACTCTGTGAAGATACATAATAGTATTGATCTTAAAGGCAGTATAGTTGACACTTGTGCTAGAAGATGTTCAGTCAGATGTTTGAATGAAAGTTTATTGAAATGGGAGGAAACGATAGCCAATTGATGATAACACGAGCATGGTGGACAGAATATCAAACACTTTCTGTAGACTTCATGTTCATACAAAATCACTGTTAGAATATGAGAATAAATTAAGTTACATTAACATAAAGCATACCATTGTTTTATGGTATTTTTAACAGGTGTATGTGTCACACTTGCCTTCTCATTTTAAATACTGAAGTTGAATTCAAGATGGCAGCACTCTAAATGCTTTTATTTAGCATTTTTCTAAATAAAAACATTACAAACATTAATAACCCCAAACACACCTCAAATATTACTACTAATAAGATCAAATAGTGATGATACAGTGCAATGAGGCACTTTTTCTCTAGTGCAAACTACAGGAACAAAGGTAGATTTGGAGGGAGAAAAGGGAGCAAGAAAAAGAGGAGAAGCACTTTAAAAAAGTGAGACTAGTAGAGCAAGCTGCCATGGGCTGATCTCAGCATTGGGGAATGTGCTCTTAGCCATTTCTCAGTGGGTGAAAAAGGGGGAAAAGCGATTTATTGCGCAGGCCTAAACCTGACATCCTCAAGACTATAGGAGATGAGGCTTCTCCTCAAGGGTAAAAGTTTTCAATTGTCCATTGATTGTAAGCATAACTCCAGCAAAGTGTTGGCTGTTTGGATAATTTCTTGGTATACTGGTTCTTTAATAAAACAATAACAGTTAAGTCATAAATCAGTAAGGGTTGGGACAGTGTGGAAAAATGCAAAGCAAAAATGTATGCAATGTGTATTACATTGACTTGCTGACTTTTATTTAATTGCTGACAGTATGAATCCAAGCTCTTTCATATTTTTCTCTGGCTAATGTCATTATATTTGTTAATAAACATCCATTCCTGCATTTTAGGCCAAGTTGAGATGGCAATTTAGGGCGATTAAAGAGTACAAATAAATAATGATGTGATTTGAAACAGGTGACTGTAATCATGATTTGGTACAAAAGCAGAGGCTCCAGGTTGTCAACAAATGCACAAGAATAATACATTGTAAAAAACCAATGTTCCTCAAAAGCAATTTACATATTTCTCGCTCTACGGTGTTCAATATCACCAAGTAATTCAAGGAATCTGGGGGAATTTCAGTGCTGAAAGGGCAAGGACCTCGGCAACAAGCCTCAGCCTTTGGTTTGAACACCCTTGAGCTTTGATTCCGTTAGATGGTACTAAATCAAGATTTGCTTATGTTTGTACATTAAATTAATTTGACACGGCATGATCAGCAAATATTATATTCATGACTGACACAATGTTATATCAAAACACTAGACATAAGCTAATTCACAGTCACATATCAACCTAATGCATGTCTGTTTGACTTTTGTCGAGCACTACAATATGGAAGTAACTTGACAAATGTCACTTAAAGCTTTACTATGCAAATAATAAGAAATTCTTCTGGACCGTCACATAGAAGAAATGTATAGTGTCGTCATGTAAAAGTATTCAAGATATCTCTTTGAAGAAGTGGACGCCATGTGCTCCAGACCAAAGACAAAAATGACTACCTAGACTATTATCAACAAGTCCCCAATAATTCCCCAATGACTAAATAAATATTTACTTCTTTGGTAGATTGTTTGATCCATCGGAGCAATCATGGGCCCTGTAAGACCAATAGGAGGACCCTAACTTTGAGATGGTTAATGTTCCATTAATGAAGAAAGGTTTCACAATTTAGGTGAGGTAACCATGTTAGATGGATCAGTCCAATGAGAGTTTGTGTCCAATCAGTATCAGTGATTCTGTTTGTTGACCTCACCATTCACCAAGGAATTGGATTCTCACTAAATGGCACCTGATAGGGAAATCATCAGTTTATCTGTGTCACCTTTTCTGCTAATTCTGCTAACTGCTGATGGTTTGGGCCACCTCCACTAATGTGTTGCAGGAGCTGAATTTTGTAAGGGTGCCATTTATGTGTAGACAAAATTTGGGCGAAATTGGGGCACAGATAACCCGTAGTTTCAAAGACAGACGATGAGTGCTGCGATGTGGGCTTTTGCAGAAGAAGGCCATAACAGCTGTTGCTGTTTCTACATCCATAGCAGTTTTTGGTCATCCAGCTTCTGATTTATTGTTGATTGAACCTGTTTCTCTACATTTGGCTAACTGCACTGTGGGTAATGGGAAGGCTGGCATTGGATGAAATGTTCTTTAATGAAACATGTGCTCCATTCACCAGAAATAAGGACAATGTCAACATGTCCTGCTGATAACATCATCATTCAGATGGCCTGTACATGTTTGAACATGAGAATGAATACAGTGAAGCACACAACTGTTTTTTTTTTCTACTGAGAGTTTCTACCAGTTTGACATGTCACAAAGCTACATTACCACTGAAAAACTGAAAGTTGAATTATGTTGTGATAAACACCCTGATGCGTGAATGATTGAATTCTCAAGTTAATAAAGAATATAAAACCTTAACACCCATTTTTTATTTTTGAGCGTATTTGTTGAAAGCGTCCTGTGCCTTGCTTCCTGTGTATCAACTTCTTAAGAGTATTAACAGATATCATATGCCTCAATATGCCAAACTATCTTCCAGTCCACTTCTAGGTATGGTTATTATTAATCTTATTGGTTCGCTAAGCATTAAAAGTTTAATTTGATCATGTAAAACAGACTGTCTGGAGTTGCCTCCTCTCTTCTGATGAAGAACACAAAACCAGGCCCCTGAGGTGGTGGGCAAATGTTTTATACCACTGGGCCATACGAACATCAAATATACGGCTAGAATCACCTAGTTATTTAGAATGCTGACTTTCTGTAGCAATTCACGAATTCTTTAATGATGCTAACAATCTAAACATTCTTACAATAGTAATGCATTAAGAAAAGCTTTGGATTGTAGAAATGGAACACAAAGATAGTAAAATATGCAGAACATAATTAATAATTAATAAATACATAACATTGTATTTCAACAAATCAATATTTATACTGCTGTAAAGCATCATCTTTGCATCTCTATTGCCCATCTTGCTCATTGCTGGCTGTGTGCTTATGCTTGAGATAAGTGTCTCTGCTGTGATGTGGCACATCTGGTGCTCTTGGAAAGTTCATCCTCAACCGTATATACACAAGCCAGATGCAGAAGAGTTCGTGTCAGATACAGACACTACGCTTGGCTGCTTGAGCTCCATTTTAGGAGAGAGTGACCTTCTCTTTTCATGCTCCTGTAAGACCTGGCCCTTCTTTCCAAATTTAAACTCTAGACTTATAAGCAACATTGCAGTACTGATCTTGAATTAACATGGCAGAGGAATTTTAAAGGTTGTTTACTTGGCATCTAGAATGGTTTCCTTATTCAATGTTCAATATTACGACTATGGTTTAGACGAGTAAAACGAAACCTGTAGGCATAACTACTAAGAATTCAGACTGGTTCATAAACTATTGTGTTTTATCTAATCTACTCTGAAGATAATTGTCGAATCGCATGTCTAAAGCTAAAGGTCTGGCATCGCATGATGGTGATAACTGACATTAAGATATTTTATGAGAAGAGTTCTGTGTGAAGTGGATCTCTGTGGATCTATGGTACAGTCCAGGGTTCAAGGCAGCATGGGGGCTTGGTGGGTAGCACTGCTGCCTCACAACAAGAAGGTGCCAGGTTCAATCCCAGGGTGGAGCGGCTTGGGTCCTTTCTGTGTGGAGTCTGCATATCCTGGATGTCATGCTGTTATATTAAAACTGCTCTTTAATAAAACAGCATGAAGTCTTTTAATTGTCTTCTCTTTCATAAATTGTTTTTCTATTTTCCTTTGGCAAGCTTTCACAGTGCTACTGCCACTCCTCGACACCTTGGATTTCAAAAAGCTATAAATTGCAGTTCAACTAACGGCTGTCTCAAACAGACCATTGTCACTAGCATGTATGACTCACACTTCTCTTTATCTATTATCTTCAGAAGTGAAATTTTATAAGCAAATGTAGGCTCTTTGACTATTGATTATTATGACATATCACCAGTACACAGTTGTACACAGTTTGTACAACACAATTCTGAGTGCAATTAGACTCCTGTATCAGCTAAATATTTTTGCAAATCTTTGGCAGCAATTAAAGGGTTTTGCTTTGATTACCTGTCCAGTCTTGGACCAGTTATTGGCCTTCTAAGCATTTCAAGTCCAAAATTCATACTTTTCACTTAATATGGACATTTCTGACATTTAAAACTGGAAGCAAGTAAATTGTTTAGACATTGTGTCCATCTAGCTATCATGTTTTGTAAGCTTTAGAGATTTTCGGAACCTTAGTCAGCTGCTTAAAAGAGCCAGTGGTTTATTGGTTAAACTTTATTGTTTGACTTTACTGGCTCAACAAAACTTTACTGTTTAATAAAACACACAACTATAGTCAAACAACTAAAAGAAGCCAATCTTTATACCCTGTTCATTCCTTATATTAAGCCTTGTTATTCTCCGCTCTGCCCATCTGTCCTTGTTTCTCGCTCTAGCTCTCCAACAGAGTTGCACAAACAGTGGTGTGCTTTAGAACAGCATGTCACTCAGCAGATGCCAGCTAATTAAAACAGTCATATAAAATAAAGTGTAAATTTAAATCCTGCAAACCTTGGGTGAGTGAGACAAAGAACAACCGAGCAATGTATTAGTCATGTGTTGGACAAAAAATAATGGTGGAGAGTACTGCTACGTTAAGAGAGTTCAAAACAAGGCAGAATCAGAGCAAATCTAAAATGCTTTTAACAGATATTCCCATGGCAGCTATATCATCATGGAATTTATCTGCTAGTTGATCTGCAGAGAAAATCTGAATAATAGTTACGATGCTCAAAAGACGTTTAAAACACAACTTGGCCCAACAAACCTTCCCATGATGTGCAAGAACATTGACTATTTCAAACAACTGAATCATACATATTGGAATGTGTGTGAGTTCAGAAGGATAGCTACTTGGGTAAGACTACTTTAACCTCAATCATATGTCTGAGACAAATTTAAGACAATTTAAGTAAATTTGGTGACTAAACCCTTGAGGGCTTGTGCAGCTTAAGACAGCAGCATACCAATAAATCATAATTAAGCTCATAAGAAATATATGCATGTATGTTAGCAAGGAAGTTATTTGTGATTGGCATGTCTCTCAAGTGTCATATCTCTAATGTGTCTCCTTATTACCGTAGCATTTTTTATAATGGGGCATTGTCTAGGCCAACTGCCATTTACTGATCTAGCCTAGGGAGACAGTGGAAAAGGAAAAACTCTCTATAAAAATAAAGAAACTATGAGAAAAGCAAGACTCCACTGATGGGCCTTTGAGCAAGGCTCTTAACCTCCAATCACTTGGATTGTAAGACTGTATAACTTGTAATTCAACTGCTTTGCTGGTCTATGCTGTAGACTGTGGTAGCCTAGCAGTTAATGTACTGAACTTATGGTCCAGAGTTCAAATCCCACCTCCCAGCCCTTAACCCATGATTGTGTGAATTGTAAAACTCTATCAGTTGTATGTCGATCTGGATAAGGGCGCCTGCTAAATCCTATAAATGCGTTTTTTTCTTTTCTCTTTGTTGTCTTTTAACGTGATAGCACATATGAATAAAGTATAGCCAGGAGGAACAAGTAAGTAAAGTATGACTGTGCCTTGTGTTCTCCTGGATCCCTGCGACCCTGACCAGGACGAGTAGACAACAGTACATAATATATTAAAGAATCCGTTTGCATGAAACATTTATGGAAATTGTAAACAGTTTTAAATAAAAAAAATATTGTATAATAGTTGTAAATAATGAAAACATTTTCTTGGTATTCTTGATGGATGTGATGAAGGAAGGTGCTGCAGTATTTAGACTTTCGGTTTGCATCGAATGTGTTGTGTTCCTTTTAATCTACCACAGTGACGGAGCCTCTCCAGCTATTTTATGCTATCCCATGCTATGTTCAGTGCCCTTCTACTCAGCGTTCTGCGATAATATTCAATCATTTTCTGCTTATTGAGGTGGTACAGCTGTTGTTTCTGCTATGCAACGGGATGGCAATCTTCATGTATGTAAACTTCATACCACATTTTAAATGATATTTCACATAAACCAGTATATTGCCCAGCACAAGTTTAAAGCTACTTTTTGTGGTGATTACAATCAAAGTTGTAAATTTGTAATCTTGAACAATCTTTTACAGGGAATATTATTTTACAATCCATGCAAATGTGGGTTAAGAGCCTTGCTCAAGGACCCAACAGCAGTAGCCTGTCAGAGAGGGAATTTTAACCCCTGGATCTTTAGGTCCACAGTACCTTAACCACATTCTCACCATAGTCCTGTGGACGTTAGCCTGTTTATCCACACTTTACAACAACTATTATCCAAAATAAATCTCTACCTATGGTAGCATTACCACCTGCACTTCTGGAGCCCAGCATAGTCAAGCAATTATTAAATTGCCTAGTTAATAAATACATTAGGCACGTTATCCATCATGGTCACATAAATGCACTAAATGACTGTAATATGTAATATGACAGAGTACCAGAGTAAACGATGGCACACTGTTAAACTACACTGCTCACAAAAAGTAGGGAATATTTCAGTATGGGATATTTCATATGGACACTAAGCATTCTGAACGGTTTTGAATAAGGATTCATGAAGAATCCTCTATTTTTTGTGAGCAGTATAAATAACTAATAAATTCATGAATGCAAAGATGTATGATTGATATAGCAGTTTATATTAGATTACAAGATATTATTTTATTAGAAAAAATGTCTGCTTATATACAGATGTCCTTATGCACCCTCAGGGGGGGCTTATGCTACAGTTTGAATACAATTTCTTACATACATGGAAACCTGGTGGCTCGGTAGAACTGTCATCTCACAGCAAGAAGGTCCTTGGTCCAATCCCCAGGTGGAGCGGTCTGGATACTACTGTTACTGAAGTAACATTAACAATTACGGCATTTAGCAGATGCCCTTATCCAGGCATCAATCCAAGCAATTGTGGGTTTAGGGCCTTGCTCAGGGACCCAAATGTGGTAGTTTGGTAGAGTTGGGATTTTAACCCTGAAGCTTCTGGTCCATAGTCCAGCACCTCAACCACTAGGCCACCACAGTCTCTAAGTAACCTTGTTTATGGATATAACTTTGCATCTGTCGTTAAAATGGCATTTATCAGTCTTTGATTATGATAACAATGTTAAATAAACCAAATATTTAAACAACAATATAAGCCACATAAGTAAGTAGTACAACATCAAAGTACAGTACAATAACATTGTGGTAATATAATGTTTCAGAGATTAATAACCACACTAATGAAATTAAAGTGGTATCTTGTTTCTCATTATTAACTAGTTCCAGAAAGCTTTTTGAGAAATGAGAGTACTGAGCAATTTTCCATAAATAATAAGTTAAATTGAATAAATCTGTTCCAGACCCCAAGAAAATCTATACTATATAAAGCATTACATGCATTAATGGAGTTTGTATGGAGTAATGTATTGTGCAGGTGTTCCCTGATTTAGGAAGGGCATATGTTTCAAAAAATCCCTCAAGAGTTAAATGCATCATGAACTTAGGAGTTTGACAAGTGTTTGGTTTGGCTTGACTCATTCAAGTTTAAACAAGTGCATGCATTGTGATCAAATGACAAGACAAAGATTTCTGTTCAATATGTATTTGGAACCAAATTTGACAACTGAAGTGGTCAGGAACCGAGGTACCACTGTACTATGGTAAATGTATGCTCTATAATACTGTAGTAAACAATAGATTTATTGAATGAAAGGTGGCATTAATTAAATGTATTGGTGTTATTTGCAGTCAGTGATTTCTGGACTTTGTATATTAAAGGAAACCACTTGTTAGAACTCCTACTGCTTTCATTCGTTACCTACCAGCATAGCCAGTTCAGTTATTGAGCTTTAGCGACAATAGCCAGTTCAGTTATTAAGCTTTAGCGACAATTTCATAAACCGCCCCCTTGTGGCATTTATGGAGATTTAGTAATATTTTATTTATGATTTTTTTCTTATGAATTCCTTGTCCTAAATGTTTCTTTTCTGTCTTCTGCATTATTATATGAGTAGACATGGGCATGATATACATTTTAGCAGCTTCTCATGTTCTGTGGGGACAGCCACTAAGGTGGGGTTAAAATTTGAGAACCACCTGCTCCATAGCAATGCTTAGATAGGTGTTATACAAGTCAAGTTAACATCCACATACATATGTTTCCAGACCTCTTCTCAAACTGGGTCACATAATGAATTTAGAGGGCATGGCTGTACCCCTCTGCTTCCAATAAGTTCTTCTGCTTCCATCTAAGATAACTGAGATAGAGCTAGAGGTTGGTGGTGCAAAATATTGATTTGATCTAGAGGTTTGAGTTATCAGTACTTTGTTTTTGATAATGCCCCATTGTTTCGTTTGATTTGCAAACTTATCTGAAACGTATCTCAGCACAGTACAACTTGCAAATGAACCATTAGGTTAGATAAGTTCTGATCTCTCTAATGGATCATTTGGAAGCGTGTCCAAACGGTGCATGTGCCAGTTTCATTTGTTCTTTTATGCTTTAAAATCTACTATACAAGCCCATGCAGAGACTGGTTTAAGGTTTAGGATATTTTCGTGTAATTTGAGCAGGGCAGCTGAATGAGGTTGTACGTCGAAGGGGCCAGTTTTCATTGAGCGTGGCGCGTTTTTTTTTTCTTCTTTTTACTCTGGCTGTGTTGAGCTCCGCCTCTCCTACGCTTCCTATGCTGCTCCGAGCAAATGCAGTCCAGCATCGGCTGGAGTGAAGGGCGACGGACGTGTTAACTCAAGACTCCCTAAACTTGCCAGACATCCAACTAAAGACCTCGGGCTGTTTTTTGGGGTGAAAATGGACGAGCGCCTGCAGCCGCGTTTCTTTTCAGTGACGGTCCACTGAGGTGCACATATAACGGCTTTACGCACCTGATCGTTTATTATAAGCGGCTCTTGCGTTCATGCAAGCTCTCGGTGGTGCATTCGCTGATTTCTTCGGGTCTGGAGCTTGATTTGAACTTATCACTTTCTCGATTTATCTTCTATGTGGATATTTGAAATGGGGGACTCTGTGTTCGTCGACAGGCACATTTCTTACCTAGTGAGTATTTTGCATTTCTATCTATGATTTTGTGTTGTTTTTACTAGTCCTGCACGGAGCTCGGTAACTTCTAAATATTATAATAGGACAAAGTTATACAAAACAGATTCTAACATTTGTTCATGTGTTCATGTTCATGTGTGTGACAATAATAATGATATGTACAGTGGTGGCTCAGTAGTTAAGGATATGGACAAATCAGAAGGTTGTACGTTCAAGCTGCCTCTCTTGTTTCCTTCCCTTAAGTCACTCTGGACAAGGATGCCATAAAAACTATAAATGTAAATATGCATTTAAAGGCCGTGCTTTCTATTAAGTTCTTGGTCTTGTCCAAACATTGTGTGCTCAAGTTCAGAACGTTCAAGCTTCTACTGTTGGACCCTGGAGCAAGAGACTTAACCTTCGTCTGTTTATGTTCATTGTCTTTGTGGATAAGAGTGTCTGGTAAATAAGGTACATTCAAGTGTAAACACGGTTACAATAAAGTTCAGGGTGGGGATTCTTTTAAAAGTCAGACTCTTTAGTTAAGGACTTCGAGGCTGTGAGTTTAGATCCTTCTCTTTCAAAGTAGGCAACCTTTGTTGAGTCCCTGAACAAGACACTTAACCATGAACTGCTCATCTTTCTCCCAAGTGGCTCTGGGGTCTGTACTACTCCGAAGCTTGTGAATTCAAATTCTGGTTCTATCAAACTCAGCTCTTATCATTTTGAAAAGTTTGACAATTTTAAAAGGTGTGAGTCAGCATAAGACAGTACCAGTATAAATAGGAACAAGTACAGTATGGAAAATGAAAAAATAAAAACAAACCAAAAAACAAACAAATTGATATTTTATTGCGGACAGTACCTAATATGTATAATACCAATATGTATGTTTTAAATTTCATTTGTTAATAAACATCAATTACTACATTTCAAGATTGCAACACATTCTAAAAAACATTGGGATGGAGGAAATTAAGGGCTAGTATTAGGGTAAAAAAATGAACAAAAAAACTAAACTAAATAAGAATGTGATTTAAATAAATGATGTAAACAAATGATTGTAATCATGATTTGGCCAAAAGCAGTAGGAGTCATTGAGGAGCAACAATGGGCAGATGATCTCCAAAACGTATGCACATAAACTAAGTGTTTAAAAACAGTGTTTTTCAAATAAATATTGGAAGGCATTTAAATATTTTTTTACTCTACACATAATATCCTTAAACAATTCAAGGAATCTGGAGGCATTTTAGTGCGTAAATTGTTCACAAAATAGGTAGTCACAAATGCCATTTACAACGTTACTGTGCAAAAAAAGAAGCCTTGTGTTAACCATGTCCAAAAACAGTGGCGATTTTTTTGGGACCGAGTCATCTGGGATCTACTTTCACACTGGAAATATTTGTCTACAGTCCTGAAATGTCGACCAAAACAGTATGTGTGGAAAATTGTGAAATGAAAAATCTGACAAAGACGACCACCTGTATACCTTGAGATGCGTTTGCAGAAAGAATGGTACAACATAACATCTGAAATACTTAACAGCTTTGTCCTCTGTACCAAATGCTTTTTAAAACGTTGTGAGAAAGAATGGCGACATAACAAAGTGGTAAATGCGTCACCGTTGTAACTGTTTTGAATGTGTTGCAGGCTTGAAACACAGGAATGGATAGAAATTGTCAAATGCAATGAAGTTGACCAGACAAACATCAAATATCCTGGGTTCATAGTGTCTGCAATGAAATAAACTTCTATTTGTTTTCATTTGGGTTTTCCACACTGTCCCAGTTTTGTCTCTTGTTGTATATCAGACATTTATTCATGCCTAGTTAGTTTGTTGTGTCATAATTTCAGCACCCCAGGCAGATTGAGTTTGAAGATAAACATCAAGATCTGTTGTGTAAAGCCCTGATGTTTCAGACAATGTGTGGGCTAAACACTGTTAAAATGGATGGTTTACCTGAAGTGTTGCCTTTATATAATCCCTTTAAAATCTTCCAGAGTGTGCGTACGGTTCAGAGGTACCTTATGACTCAGATTAAAAGGTGGTGTTTTAACCTTGTTGAATAATAACTCTCCAAATGTGTGATTAAATGGCGAGTCCTGTTGGGATGAAATGCTGGTAGTTCATAAGTAATAATGAATACAACATGTTGTGATATGTATTTATGCTGCATGTGTTTGATTTCCAATACATATTTAATATGTATGAACTGAATGGTGATGCATATTGGTGTTCATGTAATGTGACATCTTTCATTTTCATTTTTCCCACAATAAGATGTGTGCTGTTGTTATGTCACAGCTGTCTGCTTTCATTAGAGAAAAACAATCAGTTACAGCATACATCACATTCTCGGAAAAATAGGAGCACAGGAAGATCACAGGCTTTACTTGTTCTATGATGCCAATTATCATACCAGTAAGTAATCCAGTTAAGAAGAAGGATTACATGTCAATAATGCAATGTAGCTATGTAGTGCAGTTATATTGCATTGTAAGTTACATTAGTTACACAATAGTTGGTATTGGTGTAACTTCAAACTGAATGTGGTTAAAGAAAATTGTCACATATGTAATATATGTAGTATATAATATAATAATATATGTAATATTATAAATATTGATGTGTGCATGTTGTCCCTGTGTCTGCATGGGTTTCCTCGGCATCCTCTGACATTACAAAAAGAACAGGTCATCTGGTGCCTCTAAACTGTCCAGGTGTGAGTGAGCACGTGTGTGCATATGCCTTGTCACAATTGAGCATTGTCTCAGAGCAGCTTTACAATTTTAGATTAGCTTGTAATATTTACAACCAGTCCCAATTTGACCAAGGCTAGGATGACAGGTAAAGAAAAACTCCCTAAACGTTATAATGTCTGGAGAAACGAGGCTGAAAACCCATCTATCTTAGGTGGCTTAGATAAATATAAATATAAATATAAGAACTAAACTAATTAATCTAGTCAAATAAGCCTGTTTTAATAGTTAAAAAAACAGAATCTAAGTCAATATTAACAGATGAATAAAATATTGAATACAATTCGTGTGTAATTTGTCCCAATACACAGAATTGCTTTAGGGACGTCTAGTGTTTGACCAAAATTTAACTCTGACCAAATCTCATTACTAATTACTTGGCTTTAATTTGGCATCCAGTTCATCTCAAAATATTCAATAAAGTGTAGGACAGGTCTGTGTGCAAGCCAGCCAAGTTGGTCAGCAAAGTTGGTAAACCATTCCTTTGTGGTCTTTGTTTTAACAGGGCAGGGCAGGAAAGTTGATGAACTGGCTTTTGGGGTGGTGGAAACCTATTAAAGTGTAGTACTGAGAGTGTCTGAGGTGAACGGTACAACCCAACCTACTGCCACTGTTTGTCTATGCAGATACCATGCCTGCATGCTTTATATTGTGATCCTGTTAGCAATGAATGTGGTTGTGGGTGTTACAGTTCACTCATTAGAAGGGGTGTCTGCACCTAGTTAAATAAGTTATATTTGTGATGTTTTTCAGAAATTGTATTTTCCTTTACTTGCTTAAGATTTCTAGGACTTTGAGAAAGCTGCTATGAAAAATATAACATCAACAAATTACCAACACACACCATTCACTATGATTAGAAATGCACGTGGCTGAGCAGATCAGATACTACACCAATAATTGTCCTCAACAAATGAATAAAGAACAGGCAAAAGGCTCATGTGTAGAGACCATGTATATATAGTAAACATATGCAAATACAGTCGAATCCGGTTAATCGGATCACTTCAGGACGCAATTGTTTTGGTCCTAATAACCGGCTGGTCCGATTAAATGAACATGCCCTATACTACAAGATGGGATGTGCTATGTAACATATTATTGTTTATTAAACCTTTATTGTGCGATATACGATATATAGCGAACGTACAAACAAGAACTACTGTTGCTTACGAACTTTGTTCGTGAAAAATACATTTGCAAACAAGTTTTTCGAAACAATCTACAACACAATGTATAAATACTCAGCATGCGAAGCATAATACTGTAAAAAAACAAGTTCTTACTAATTTCCAGTCAAAGTTTAAAGAACTTATCCAGTGTGATCTGATGCCTTCTTTTGACGGACTGCACTTAAACAAAATCAAGAAAGTGGTGGGCGTGTTCTGGTTTTACTCTTGTCAACACAAATTTTTGGATTTCCTGACCTTTGATAAAAGCATAAATTCCATAGAAACATAAATCCCAAAAAAAGCATAGATCGCAAAAATCCTCCCTTAAATCGTTGATCCGCTTTACATACGCTAAGTGGCGACTTGTGGCTTCTTTTTCTTATTCGCTCTCACGTTCTTTGGTCCAATTAAGCGGAATTTTGGTCCAAATAAGCGAATAACATTACACGTATATAATAGGATTTGTTTCGGTACTTTAGGATTTGGTCCAAATAAGCACCTGGTCCCATTAACCGGTGGTCCAATTAACCGGATTCGACTGTACGGTTGTACATTGCTATTTGATGTGCAGCCATAGGCCCCTGTCTTGGTGTGTTAGATAATGTGATCCCAGCACTGTTTAAACTGGTTTATTTAGTTCTCATAAAAATGTTAGTTACTTAACCAACCCAGATTTGGATTTGAGGATGTTACCCATTATTTGTTGTCTATTTCATTTTGACATGATATTTAGTAATGGTAGCGTGCAGTTTGTTTTGCAGCCTTGATCTCCTGCTTTCTTTATGAAACATAATATAGTAAGAATACCACTGTATATGTGCCTTTACCTTGATTTCTAAATAATGTAACAATTTGTTATGGTTAACATTTGTATAGACTGCATACTTTCTATGATTTCAAAGTCTATTTATAGTTTGTTTTCTCCATCCAGAGTGTAACCATGTCCAGTGAAGAGCTTCTCTCAGTAGATTATGAAGTGTATGGGAAGGTCCAGGGGGTGTTCTTTCGAAAATACACTCAGGTATGGATAAATGTCTAGCAGTGTACAGTACATATACCCTGCTCACAAAAAATTAGGGGATATTTCACAATGAGGTTTTTCATTTCAAAATACCCCCAAATTTGTGTAAGCAGTATGTGTGTTGTAATAATAATAATAATAATAATAATACGTTGTATTTATTTAGCACCTTTCTAGTACCCAAAGACACTTTACAAGCCATTTTCACACACATTTAAAAAAGGACCCTTTAAGGGAGGGTGGGGGGAAGGAAGTATTGACGGAAGTATTGAGAGAAAAGATGGTATTTAAGCTGAGACTTGAAGCAAGTGTATAAAGAAGAGAGTCTGAGAGGTTGAGGAAGGGCATTCCACACTTTTGGGGCCATTACACTGAAAGATCTGCCATCGACGGTGACCAATTTGTATTTTGGGAGCTCCAGGAGACCAGTGTCAGTGTCCGTCTCGGGTTATACGAATGCAAAAGTTGTGATTAAATAGCTTGGGGAACCACAGCTGAGGATTTCACATCCACTCCATTAAAGTTAATGGTAAAGTCTGGAATCTTAGTGAGAGTCATCTTTGAACCAACAAGTAGACCTTCAGTTTTCTCCTTATTAAGTAGGAAGAAATTTGAGTGTATCTAGTGTATGAGATCCAGCAGACAGGAGATGAGGGCGGATGGTGGCAAGGCAGATGACGATTTAGTGCCATTATTGTGTACCTATTAAACCCTATTACATATACAAGCATTTTAGCCCAGAGGTGGCAGCTTGAGTCCAGAACCTTACGTACTTTTCCATATAGCACAGGGCCACTACTGATTTTTAACTGGGATTGTGGACCATTCTCAAAAGAGTAGTGATTCTGACACAGTAATACCAGTTGCATTAGACTCAAGACTCACTGTTGGTTTTAGAACAGTGTGCCAGTCCAAACCATCCTGTGACTGAAAATGACATAAATAACAGGTGTATGCATCAATAGCAGTAATCTTAACTGTACACCTGCAAGTCTAATAACATGGCCAACGGGGAAGACAATGTTAAAACCACAGCAAAGGTCCAGCACCTGATAAATGTATACCAGCACAACAGCTAATGAATGTATGTAAACAGTTTAAGGTTGATAATGTGGACAGTGGTGAAGAGGCAAAAACCTAAAAATGGTGGCATATGCAGGTGCTAGCTTCTTCTATACTTTTCTCTTTTGGTAATAGTTTATTGAAATATTTCTGTTAATGGAAACGTTAATGCTTCAAAAAAAAGCATTTTAATGCTTTTTAAATTTAATTCATACCTCCATGAAAATTGTTAATTGTTTATTGAAGGTTCAAAGGGTTTTGTCCAATTTTGTCCTGAGTTTATCTAAATATAATGACCATATAAAACAAATAGTTGATTATTTGACTTTAGTAGTTGAAAATGTGGATCCATCACCCTATAATACTTTTTCCAGCTGATTTGAGATTTAACATATATTAGCATTTTAGCTCTATTCCCCATCCAAAAAAGTGGTTTATTGGTTATTACCCTTCCAGAAAGACTGTGGGAAGGTCATCTCCACATCAAGATGAAGCTGCCATATTCTGATACTGCTATATCCTATAGAAGCCACTTTTTCTGTTTTTTTTCAGTTTCTTAATACTGCATACACATGTCCCGTATTTTCTGTTTGTATTCTCATAAAAACTCTTTAAAAAAAATACTATTGCCAAAATATATATGTAATATAATGGTGGCCTAAGATTTTTGCACAGTACTGTATGGGTATCATATAGTTTAAAAGTAGTAGAAGTACCAGAAGTAATTAGTAAAACATGGGATGCCTGAATGTTTATTTATATTAGGTCATTTAATAATATAGAAATATGATTGGTGTTATAGTAGTGAAAGAGATGAGATTATATATGGAAATACATTTGATTGTTTTATGTCTAATTCGGCATACGTTTTCTATATTTCTTTATTACAAATGTATATTGAGGCATAAATTCCAGCTACAATATAAGATTTGTGTTCCAGATAATCAGTTTTGATTTCCTGCAGCAGCAGATAGATTCTGGATGCACAGGAACAGGGCTGATCGCTAAGCTTTAATGAATTCTATCGCATCATTTTATGTTGGTCTTTATGTGTGTATTTTCAGACAGAGGGGAAGAAGCTGGGCTTGGTTGGCTGGGTGCAGAATACTGCAGCTGGAACTGTGCAAGGTCAGCTCCAAGGTCCTGCATCAAAAGTCCGACAGATGCAAGAGTGGCTCAAGTCCACTGGCAGCCCTCAATCCCGAATTATAAAAGCTGAGTTTAATAATGAGAAGACAATTGAGAGCATGGATTTTAAGGACTTCAAAGTTGTCCGTTGATGAACGTAGGAAAGAAATGAACGGAAACACGAAAGCTCCTAATATATTTTTCTTTATTTAACCGTTACATATTTTTACATATAGTCAAGATAAATGATTTGGCTGGTACACTGAAATGATGATGATAATGATTCCCTGTCATGTTTCATTAAAAGGGAGCTTATGACACTTTCTTTGGTATTCAGCTTGCATAATTTACCTTCAGAAAATACATCATCTTGATTAGGCTTGGATGGGTGGCTTGGAGAGTAGCACTGTTGCAAAAAAAAGTCCTGGGTTTGATCCCAGGCAGAGCAAGCTGGGTGCTCTGGCTCTCCCACATTCCAAAGATGTGCATTAGGTCAATTACTTATGCTAAATTGTCCATGATCCGAGTACAATATAAGACTAATAGATGTAACACTTTTGTGTGTATTTAACCACATAAACAAACAAACAAACAAGCAGTAACTAATCCACCAGCAGCCATGTTTTCAGATATGGAAGTGCATTCAGCTTATGTTTTAACCCTACTGATCTTGTTCAGGACCACAAGAGCGCTCTGGAATCTATCCTCTTAATTCACAGTGCTCAGGTGATCAGTTATCTCGAACTGGGTGCCAATCCTTTGCAGGGCAACTTAGGGGGTGCTGTTGCAGGACAAAGAGATGAATTCCTCATCGGTAGGCTTATAAATTCTTATTTTTTTAATGTTCATCATCAACCACTTTCTAGTCATCACAAAATGTGCTTGTTCGTTTTCTTCATTGTATATGTATGGTCTGATCTGACCAGGAAACAGAATTAAACCACCTCTAATCAAACCAGTTATCATTCAGGTTGTGTATTTATGTGCATTGTCTGAACATGTCATGAAGCTTTATCCACAGAGAGTAAACAATGCAATGCAAAGACGCACACATGGTGTACAGGTATGCGCCGTTTAACGTCCATTCAATCAACGTTTTAACGGCCGAGGACTTCTAATACGAAATTCAATTTACGTGTATCGTAATGACAGTACGAGTGACACCTGCTGACAGAAAAGAGAATCGCAGTCTTGTTTAAGGTGGACGTAAACATTTTTATAGAGGGTACTGAGGAAATACTGCACAGGTACGATTCCTGAACCTGGCTAGAACGCTCCTCTGGAACTCGAACCAAAGTTACCACGGTGGTGGGCACGTGAAGTGCTGCTGTGCCACTTAAGCATTTTAGTTTACCCGTTAATATTTTTATAGTTACGTCAATATATAGAATGCATTTATTCTGTATTTACTGCCTATGATCTGTTTCCCTTACTGTCTCTCCCTGAGTCAGAAATGAATAACATGAACTACTTAAAAAGCCAAGTCAAACTCAACTGTTATAGTTTGCAGGCTGTTTGCTTTTTATGTAATAGCCATTTTTCTGATGCAAAGCCTAGAACAATAAATAAAACTCCACTGTTAAGCTTATCCTGGATCTGCTGTGCAGCGTGTCTGCATAATTGCTGCACAGAGCATTTGTACTGTACACACACTGCTAAGCAGGGCTGAAGAAAAATGTTTAGGAGGTCATGTGCATTGGAAGCAATGTTATTCATGTCAAGGTTCCATATCTGCTCACTGAGCAATGCATTAGTCATTGATTTGGCAAAGATTTTGGAAAATCACTCCTTCCCCATTTTTTTTTACTCTTGACTTTATTCCTCTGAGAAGGAAACGAGAAGACTGTACTGAGTGTCGTACAAGAGTACAAACACCTTTTTGTCCTTTCTGAGGGATTATAGATGAATTCACAGTGGACCAGTATTGTGCCCATTTTCTTTATAGAATTACAACAAGTTTACATTTCGTTCTTCTGCAAACACATAAGAACGGTTCATGAAATTACATTTTGTTCATATCTGAAGGAAAAAAGGGTATGAATTTCTATACATAGATTAAGGTTGAAAGCTGTCTTGTGGGTGTAAAGCAACCCCAAAGTATGATGTTCCCGCCATATTTTTCTCAATTAGAATGTTGTTTCATGTTTAGGGTACAGTTTGTTTTCCTGCAAATCTAACATGCATTTTTGTTCAATGTATATATATTTTTGTTCAATGTACATATGTTAGGTCCACATGAAAGCGTCAGTTTGGACTGTTTTTTTTTTGTTTGTCTTTCCTTTATGTGCTGTAGGGTTCCTCCACAAGCACTGTCTTCATTAACAGACACTTTAAGAAGTTCTAGAGATTTCTACAGGTGTACTTCTTACTACCTTAAAAATTGCATACGAAATTCCTTATGCGATCCTTACAGGTTGTGCACTTAACAGAGAATACTTTCAATTTTAGGTGATTGTCCCAGCCAGGTAACCTAGCACATCTGTGAACAAACATAGGAAGAACATGCAAATTCCACATAAGCAGTAGCAATGCTGCTACTCAAACCTAACTCTGTTTGTCCTTTAAGAAATGCATCATGTTTTAAACTAAAGTTTTGAAACACATCTTCATAATAGTTATTTTATAATTTGATTTAGATATTTTATTATGGTTCCAAAACAAAACCTATATTTAACCAGCTATAAAACCGAGGTCTGCATCCCACAGAATGAAGGTAATGAGGCATGTTTACTGAGTCAGCTTTTTAGTTTAGTAGATATGCCTTGCCATGTGGAATGCACAATTACACAACAAAGTCAGTAACTGCTAAGAGCACTGTTTGTAATTTGTGGATTCCTTTGGATTTGGGAGATTTTTATTGGGTTCTGGTTGATCCAAATGGTTACTTATTGGTTAAAGGTTAGTGAGCAGTGTTAAAACCCTAAAACTGACAGAAAGCCATGGGATTTTCAATTTTACAGCTAATTTTCTGTAGAACAGTGTAACCCTAAAGGAGTATGAATTGAAATGGTCATTATTGTGCTCCGGCGCATCTGGAAAAATATGATTTCTGATCAGTGTGTGTTTATTTTCAGTCTTAGCGGAGGGATTTGGGTTTGGTTTGACAGGCCCTACTCCAAGGCCATGCATAACTGAATACAGCTTTAAACTCACTTAAACAAAGTTAAGGTAAGTCTTTGCTAAATATTTTAATTTGATTTGCTGTACTATGCTTGATATGATGTGATTGTATCTTCTTAACTCATGTCAATTACAAATGTTCTGTTAATAAAACATAAGAATTTAAGTCCCCCACCTCCCTGGCCTGGTTGTGGGAGGTGGTCTGATGCGTGTGCCAGAGATCACAGGGTGCAGGCATACATGTGCCCTGGCTCTGTCCTTCCATCCCTCAGAAACAGGCAATTGTGTCTGTCTGATACAAGATACCCAGCTGGAAGACACCACTGGGACTCTGGTGCCCACTGTGTCATGGGTTAATGTATTAGACCACTGCGCCAACCCAAATTTCAAGTCGACAGAAAAGCCATGCCAACCAGATTGTAGTTCGTAAAAAAAAAAAAAGAACGTTTGAGTCACCATGTAAGCTGTAGAGTGTTAGGATTTCTTCCAGTAATAAACATCTGCTTTCAATAAAGTTCACTCTTAAACTCTAATAAATCTAACCATTATAATCCTCTTCCCTTACGTGCCATTAATATGGATACTCTAGCTTCTTTAACTAAGTAACTAGCAGACATAAAACATCCTTATTTAAAAAAGAAACACATTACCCCAGTGAATCCAGTTAATAAAATAAAAGTGTGCCGTAGATGCACTTTTCACAGGCAATCCAAATATCTGACAATAATTTAGCAAACCAGGTCACACTGTAATTTTTATTGCACCCATACTAGTGTGCTGCCAGCAGCAGCTTTACCTCTTCATAATTCTTCGATTCCACGCCATGTTTCATGTCTAAATTGACCAGCTGGTCTGGGACCCTCCCAATACCTAGACCCTAGAATGAAAAGACTTATTGTGAGAGAGCCAAACATTCCAGGAAATGACTGTTCTCCCCTCTACCTCTCGCCTTCCAAGTCCAAGCCTGGCTGCATGTCTCGTACACTGTCTTCTGTTTTTTTTTTTCTTCGTAAAGGCTCAACAATCCAAGCCACCCATATGGAACCTCACACCACGTGTAATTCCAGGTCCATTTAGAAAAGCTCTTGCTTGGCTGCTTTATTGCACTACTACTGCTGCTGGACCACATATGAAGATAAATGGGGAGATTTGCTCTCAAAACAAATGCCTTACATGTTTAAATATTCTTTTACATGCAGTATATTTAAAATGTCCTGTTCATTTCCTGATCAGAATATAGCCAACGTAAAACTCTGGAAAACATGTTTACCCATGTTTGAAGTCATTGAAGACAGGTGGCACTAATAATTCATATATTTAAATGTTTGTTGGCACCATATCACCTAGATAGAAATATATACATTGACAAAAAGAACGCACCAATTGTCAATTTGCTGCAAAAGAGTTATGTCAATGTTTACAGGTGTGGTCTGATTAGACATTGGGTCTTGCCCAAAAATAGTGTAAAAGCGCTTCTTCCCCTGTTGCCCTTTGAAAAGATTCCGAGAGGTTACTTTTGAGTAGTGTAACTTGGAGAAAGATCAGCTAAACACAGTTTTGCCCAGATGACGAAGGGGGCACATCACTGGATTGAGGGAAGCAGGATGGTAGCTTTCATAAATTGTCCACCATCTAGGTCGTTTAAATCTATCTGTTAAGAAGTTTTGGGAGCAGTGGTTCCCTGAGGGCACACACACACACACTGTGAACAAGCTCTGGATTCCCCTGATAGACGATTGTTTGATATGCCAATCAGATCAAGCAGCTCCCACAGTTTTGTTGTCCAATGTCCAGAGAGAGATGGCACCTTCACTACACACCCCTGTCTCTGGACGGACCATTTCCAGGTGCTTAGCAGAAGGAAATTTGTTGTCACACCACCCAATGACTGCCAGTCACTGATGCCTTGGTTTGTAGTGGTATTGTAAACAAAAAACCTGGACTGCTACAGGTTGGATCTTGATGTCTCTGGTGATGAATCCACATACTGTTTATATGGTTATATTTTCCAGTACATTTTTTTTCTGGGGCCAGCAGGTTCCAGCCATTAAACTAATTATTGTATACATCATTATGTTTTGTATACCTTATTTTATTCTCACCAATAAATAGGGGATATTTCATTGTGGGAAATTTCATTTTGAAGTATCCCCCAATTTTGGGAGCAGTATAGTTTCAAATAAGAATTGTGGAAACCTTGACAGGTTTTGGTGCAAAAACAAACAAACTTTCTAATTCAAACTACTGAGTAGTACATGCTAATGGAATACTAGTACTGCTTCTAACCTAACATTTACCACCTGCTGAAGATCAGACCCATCAGCTATAAGTGACTCAAGATGGGCCTGATGTTTGTAATATGGTTAGAGAACGTTGCAGAACTTTGTGAAACTCCATGACAGAGCAATGCCGGAGGCAGAAGACGTGCTCTTGTTTGTACGGAAATATCAAGTTGGTTGCATTCCATTTAAGATTTGATCAAAGTAAGACATGAATGCAAAATGAATACATATTCATGAGCATAATCATTGCTCAGTGGTAATATAAAAATCTACTTGTAGTCCGTTATGTTGAAAGTTCTGATCAGATCAGGCTCATCTTGAGAAGCAGCAGTACAGTGGTTTGGTGGGTAGCAGAGCTGCCTGGTCTTATGTTCAATCCCAGGGTGGAGTGACCTGGGTCCATTCTGTATGGAGTCTGCATGTCCTTCTCATGTCTGCGTGGGTTTACTCTGGATATTTCGGTTACCTCCCACAGTCCAAAGACATGCATGTTAGGTTAACTAATTGCTCTAAATTGGCATTGATTTTGAATTGGTACAACTGATTCTCATATAACCTTGTGTGTGTCTTTGAAATGGCCACTGACGCCGATAGCGAACCAAATAAACAAACAAACAACCATCTAGAAAATGACTTACAGATGATAAGAGATGATAAGAATAATTACTATATTGCTAAGCCTACTACACTGCAGGAGACTTTTATTCATGCTGCCAGACAATCTCAACTTATTCACACCTGGGTGCAATTTAAAGCAAATTCTTCAGACTCTTCATCTCTGTAAAAGGATAAGCTACTGCTTTAAACTAAAACTAAACCTAAACCTAAACTTAAACCTTTCAACAGTGTGGGCACCAGTGGTTAAATGAAATAGTTTGCCAACTCAGCAGGCTAGAATATAGCTTATTTCTGCATTTTTTTTAGCAAAAGCTGCCAAAACCATTGTTGAGGCTTCTTTGTCGGTAGCGGTTCTTCAGATGATCACTACATGGTTTGTCGTCCACAGTCCCAGTTTCTCGGAATTTGGCTACAAGTGATGTAACAGTGCTGGGTGTTGGTTGTTGAAGTCTGACACTATTATACAACATCTGCGTTCCCCTGGAAACCAGAATCATCTATTCCATCTTTAGTTACCTGAGACAAACCGATTCTGCGCTTTCTGAGACAATTAGACAATGCTGATCTTCTACATTACCACCTTTCCATCGGAAAATCTTGCCCTTGATCCAGTATGGCTTTCAAGATGGTAGCCAAGTTCCACACATTTCCTAAAAGACAGGCCCCCTCACCCATTACCTGCTGGGGCATTCAGATATGTCATTTTCCTTTTGTTTCTGCAACAAACGGGCGTCGTGTGTCTTTTGACTTACCCTGTATAACATATATTTCTCACAACAATAGGGGATTTCAAAATGGAATATCCCGTAATTTGGGAAAGGATAAATGTGATTTTTCAATGTTTTTCTTAATAGTGCATATACATTCCTGAATGTTCTGTTTGTATTCTAATAGATACTGAGAAATAAGAAATGTATATGCTCATTATGCCACTGTTAACACAACAAACCTAATGCCAACCTGAGCCCTTTTTTTGCATATGAAGTGACAGTATTAAAAACTTTGTGATTGTGTGATGCGGTGCGAAAAAGTGTAGCGTTCTTTTCTCTTACATAAGGCTTCTGAGTATGACATCACACCCATGTCATGCATATGCTCTTCTCTCAGGTGGCCTGTGCTCAAAAATGGAATCCCAGTACGTCAGTGTCCTTATATGGGCAACTTCCTCCTCGACGCTGTCTCGTCACTGCATTACGTGGGAGCGGCTAGGATTCAAGGTCGGTGCGTGGGTTGCCAGATTTCTTATTTCGCGTTCTTAATAATCAACACCGCGTATACATTAACCGTGCATAAACTAGATTTGTGTAGCTGATTAAATCGTTAAAGCATCCTAAATAGTTATTACCAGCAGTCGAAATTTGGTACTCCATTGTATGTACCAACACCCAGGATTTCAAAATGAATAAAGAAGAAAATGAAATGCAAAAATCTGTCAGCCACCACGTTCTCTTAAGGGGTGAGGGTAGAGCAGAATTGGATGCAGAGCAGTTATGAAATATATGCATATCTGCTTCGGTTTTGTGCAGATGCGTTGACTGGCGATACAGAGACTAAAGCCGAATGTGAAACAAAATACCGTTATTTATTGCAAACATAATTTACATTTATTTGGGTTTTTTCACTTCTGCACTTATTTTTGCAAGACTAATCTAATTGACATGATTTGCATGTTGGAAAACAGTTTTATGCTCTGTGCTGATTATGTATGATCAACGTTAGGCATTTTGTCGATGTATAAATCCCACTTAAGACAATATTCAAATAGATTTGCTTATATTATTATTATTATTATTATTATTATTATTATTATTGTTCACATTAATATGCAATAGGATTGCCAGGTAAAAGTCCAGCTGCATGACATGTGTCACGATTCTGTTATGAAATGTCACGGTATCTCTGACACCTACCACGCACCGTTACACCATTTAATAGAGCTGAATGTATTTATCGCCTATTTGAATTAATATCATATCTAGATGGCTATATATAGTCTTTCAGTGCAGCGCCACATCAGTATTTTATGAATGAAAACGTGTTCCTTTACAGGGGGGTCCGGTTTGGTGCAGTCTATTACGCAGTGTTATGAAACTCTGAATTTGATCCAGTTTGTAATCCGAATACGATAGGCATTAAACCAGACTAGTAATAACGTGTATTTGTTTGTCGAATGTAATGGTTTAATAGGCTTAGCAAATAAAAATGCTCCCCGTGGCGTCAGAATGGTACATCCTCGGTTCATTCATAAAATTCTGAATATATAGGAGGAGCCTGCACAGAGCCTTATCAGTGACCAGGTTTAGATATAAACCTGGAAAAGAGAGGCTCATCTAAAGCATACCGAGGCTTTAAGCGGACAGAGAGGAATCGTGAGGTAGCCTATTTGTTTTGGAGAAATGATCCTGAGCAAAGCCAGTGGCGGTGTGGAATCCGTGTCAAGCTGTAGTTCTGCATCTTCCACCGAGGAACCGATGGAGACCCAGGTAAGAGCAGCATCACACAGCATCACTCAACTAATGACTCTCATAAGAACAAAATCAGAAATCCAGGAATGTGCATAGCCCTAACAGCTCTCTGTCTGCGTTTGCAAAAATAAATAAATAAATAAATAAAATAAAAACATAATTCAATTCTGCAGACGGTCCTGGAGAACACGATGCCTTGGGCTATTTATGACCTTTTTCATTTATCTTAAGCAATGGCAGTAAAAAGCATAAACACGCTGTCATTTGCATTGCGTTGTCACTCCAGATTTATTTTTCATTATGCACTCACACTTTGTGTACATTGGATCAAACCGGGAGCTCAACGTTAATGGATTGTTTGGTCAATAAGGCAACATTTTGAAGTGGTTCTGCAGCGGTTCGCTCTGCTGTGTGGAGACTCCGCAGCAGCCCTGCGTCAGAGCTGACGTCAGAGACAATGGAAAAGTCAAATATTGATCAGGGAGAGTCTATTTTTGGACGCATGCATGCAATTTAGAGAAAGATTTTCAACGCACCGATGATAAATGAGACCTTGATGCGTGATGTCTCATTTAAAGGTGCACAGGTGACACGATTCAAGTGCAACACGTAGCTGGAGCTGCAGAAAATAGCAAGTCAATACAGCAACATTTTGAGACTGCAGACCTATTTTATGTACTGCATTATCAGTATTACGTGGTTCGCAGGTGCCGGATTGTAAGGCCTCGCTCGATCCGTTTGTTCCAACGGTCACCGCGATCTCCACCAGTCCAGACTTACAGTGGATGGTGCAGCCGACCATCATCACGTCCGTCTCACCGTCTGCAGTCAGATCTGAACCCGGGGGAACAGCAGCCAAGAGGACAGGGACCAAGAGCAAAAGCACAGCCAAGAAAGGAAAAGTCGAGCAGGTGCACACATCCCATATATCTAGATCTGATATATTGATATAAAAATACGTCAACTATAT
>JAUZST010007995.1:0-66972 GCA_034779995.1 Parotocinclus haroldoi | reverse complement strand
ACATTAAGGTCACCAGAAGTTGGAGCAATAAGAGCACTTTTTCCACAAATAGCTTCGATTTAATTCTGTGTTGATGCAGCAGTTATAGCTGAAGAGTGACGTTAAATAAACCAAATAGACACACACAATAATTCTTGACGCAGTTACGTATTTTTGTTGTACAAATACCCTTTATATTTTAGCATTAAGAAGCCACTCTGGTCATGTGGTCATTAAATGATGCTTACTTGCTTTAGAGAACAAATGACACATGCACTGATTTTAGGGGAGCTTATTTTGGTGAAATACATATCACTTTCGCTAGCCGTATTGGCCTTCACATTGTACGTTTCACTTTTTACACATATGGTGGTATTAAGGGTTTTTGGACGAAGTAGTCTGTGTACAAAATCCTTTTGAAATGTTTTTGTGTGACTCACATCCTCAGTTACATTCTCAAATGTTTTAACCAGAATGTTATCTTGTTATTAAAAGAGGCTAAATTGGGTGTCACCCTTGTCTGCTCCATGTAACTTTTACAAGGTGTCTGTCAGTGATGAACATTAGCAGAACTGATTAAGAAGATTAAGAATGTTCTTTGTTGCAAACCTCTCCATCGGATACATAGGTCATGACTTTTATAGAATGTCTGGAGGATATCTATACATTATGAATGTTATCTCCTCATTTTGGCCATTTATATGTCTCATCCACAGCATCCAGAGAGATTTATCCATTCCTCTCATGGGAATCCCACTCAAACCTTGTGAGATCCAGACTGGACTATGGCACATACTTCTCCTATTTATCTCCATGTAGTCTGTATGACAGAGCATCTATCTACTCACATTTTCCTGCATTGCCATACTGTTGTTTCCTTTTACTGGCCCCCAGGATATGCCTATATCTAATTTAAACACTTACAGTACCTTACAGAACACTTACAGTATCTTACAGAACACTTGCAGTACCTTACCTTAAAGTGAGTACACCCCTTATATTTCTGTACCTGTTTTGTTATATTTTTATAAAGGATAACACTAAGGACATGACACTTTGATAAAATGTAAAGTAAGCAGTCTACAGCTTGTATAGCAGAGTACATTTACTGTGCCCTCAAAATGACTCAACACACAGCCATTAATATCTAAAACACTGGCGATAAAATTGACTGTGCCCTTAAGTGAAAATGGCGAAATTGTGCCCAAAGTGTGACCACCATTATTTTCCAGCACTGCCTTAACTCTCTTGGTAATGGAGGTCACTAGAGCGTCAACGCTTGCCACTAGGATCCTCTTCCACTCCTCCATGATGACATCAAGGAGCTGGTGGATGTTGGAGACATGCTTGACCTATTACACTCTGTCTCAGTTTGTCTTGGTCTCATTATCTCATAGGACGTGGTTCCAGGAATCCATGTCCTTAGTCTGCTTGTCTTCTGTTTGTGCGCTTTCTTGTGCATCATCTTTAGATGTGGGCAACTTCTGGGACGTCAGCCATGCAGACCAATTTAATACAGTGTGTGGCATATGGTCTGAGCACTGACAGGCAGCCCCAGATCCCCCTCCCTCCCCTTAATTTCTGCAGTAATGCTGGCAGCACTGTATTTCCAAAATTCCAATCTGGATGTGATGCTGAGCACGTGCAGTCAACTTCTTTGGTCGACCATGGTGACTCCTGTTCTGAGTGGAACCTGTCCTGTTCAAAAACAATATGGTTTTGGTCACTTCTGCAGATCACTTTTAGGGTGTTGGCAATCTTCTTATGGTCTCTGCCATCTTAATGTAGAGCAACAATCCTTTTTTCAGATCATCAGAGAGTTCTTTACCATGAGGTGTCATGTTGAACTTCCGGTGACCAATATGAGAGAGTGTGAGAGCAATAACACCACATTTAACACACTATTTACACCTCAGACCTTGTAATATTAAAAAGTCACGATACCGAGGAGATAAAATGGCTAATTGGGCACAGTTTAGGGATGAACTCACTTTTGTTGTTTTGTTAATGACCTTGTCGGAGGGCACAAATTTACACATTTATACAAGCTACAGACTGACTACTTTAAATTGTATTAAATTGTGTTGTCCCATGAAAAGATATAATACGTGTAATAAAATATGAGGAGTGTACTCACTTTTGTGAGATACTGTATGTTTGCATAAGAATTGACAATGTTTGCATAGGAATAAGAAATTCCTATATGAAGACGCTACCTGGGACTTTGGTGGCCTTGCGGTTAAGTGATTGGATTGGACCAGGGTTCAAATCCCACCTCTGCCAAGCTGCCACTGTTGTGTTTGAGCTTATATTGTAAGGTTGTGTCAGTTGGATAAAGGGGTCTGCTTATAAATGCTAAATGCAATAAATGCTACAAAAACCTCACTCTGCAACTCAGTAGCTCTGCGACTTTGAGACTCATGCATGAATCCTCTGTACCCAACGCTCATGATACAAGTAACATGATTTTTCTCTCCATTGGAACCCACGTGTCACAATGTATTTCCTCTGTCTATCTGAATGTGTCAGCCTTTTTTAGGGTTAAAGTTAAAGACTGATCACAATTAAAAATCACATCACCAAGTATCTACAGGAATGATTGTCTGGCATAGTGTGCTGTGTACACAAAAGTACTGTGTACTTTACTTTACCTGTTTGTACTCTGTGTCTGTGTGCCATCAGTACACATTTTACCTAAACCTTCTAACAGGGTTAAGGTGTGTTTTTTAGCCATAAGACATGGAGATGAGCCAGCAATTGTTTGTTTTGATTATTAGGATATGATTATATGTATGTTGCATTCTGTTGTAAATTTGCTGCATAATTCAAGATGATGGGCTATTTAACTGACACGGTCATTGTCTTACTTTAATAAAGTTAGTAACTGGAAACTTGGCAGAATTTATTCATGGTTTATTTGTCTAACATATAATGTTACAAATTGCTTTAGTGACATCTCTATAATAGTCAAGATTTGTTCAATTTTATCCACAAAGGGTCAGTGTGGTTGTGGGTTTTCATTTCAACTAAGCAATAACACACTTGATACAAGCCATCAGTCACTTAAAGAGCAAGACCAACTTATTAAGTGAGATCAGAGGTAGTTCCTGTTAAGCTGGAATGAATGCCAAGTTGGTCATTTGAGGTTAAACGCCCTCGGTATTTTTGGTTGTGGGCTACATGTCCCATGCATACACTGTAGCACCAACATAGATTATTAGAGATTAGAGATAAATCAGTAGCCAATGTGCAGTGAATCAAGCCCAACAGGAAAGAACTTTTCCTGTGCTGTCAGGTTGACCTGTGCAGACTATTTCCTGATCATCATATGCTCAACCTCTTGTAAAGCAATCAGAATCAGACACAATCAATCACTGTGTAATGTATAATCTATTTCACTCATGCTTATATGTTTAATTAAATAAGAAAATTAAACAACATGCGTCTTACAGGAAGTTGTACATTTTAGAATTCTGTACAATTTCAGTACATCAGTGATTTCATTCACAGCACTGATTTTTTGGAGAGGCCAACATTGCTGTTTATATACAGTATTGAAATAACTTCATTGCTTCCACCTGATATTAATATGATGTTTGGTAATAGAACGAAAATCTGTCTCTGATCTAAGAAGTCTGAACTGTTTCCAATCATTTTCTTTGGCTTTTATCATCGTTTACCTTTTGATTATTTCCTTAGTGACATATTGTATATGGGAAGTTATTAAACAAAAAGTTAACGTAATTACTCATGAATGAAGTCGAATGGAACTAATTTTAGCCTCATTCTGTTAATACCCACAGTTTTGTTCTGTAGATCCATTTGGTCAGTAAGTATCTTTCATCCATCAGCCAACAGGACGATGTCATTAGTTTCTAGGAGGAGACGAGGGGAAGCTGGCAAAAAAATATCCTCTTAGCATATGGAAATGCTATGTTAGAGAGCACATGCTGTTATAACATTAGGACAATACAATACAAATTACCGTATTTACATGGATAGTGTTGGATTAAATAGCATGTTTTTATGGATTATAATGACAGGTATAGTGACAGGACTCTCATTTTAAATCAAGTCAATAGCTTTGAAAATTAGCTAACAAAACCCAGAAATGTTATTAATCTTTAATTTGCCTGAATTATTTACAATTATTCAACAGGTCACGTCTAAACATTAGTGGCCAGTAGATGGCACTAAAACAACAGAGGGTCAAATGAAAACTCTATTCACCTCCTGCAGCTCACCTGTGCATGAATAGTTTCCTTCAATAAGTGTCAGCCAAGACATAAAATAACAACTTTACTTTCTGTACCTTTCCTATTTCAGAATAGGATATAATATAGTACTGTGCAAAAGTATTTAATGGCCACTATTAAATGGGTTGTTATAGCAATTGTTTGATGGTCATATATGACACTTTCAACAATTGGCCAAAAATGTAAACTTGGTTTTCTACTGCACAATCATCTTTTCCAACAATCTTCATGCCTTTTCACATTTTGTTCTATTCTGAATCATTTGTTTCAGGGCTGCTATGCATTTTTTTTTAACTTCATTGGACTGCAAAAGGGTCAACTTGGCTTCCTGATGAAGCCGACAATTCTACAATTGTTTATGAGTAAGGGTTGGTCACATTAAATACTTGTCACTGTAGCCACTCATTATACCATTGCTAAAATCTCGAATCTAATTTAATTAAATCTATTCTAAATAGATATTTTTGCACAGTACTGTACATAAACTGGCATTCTTAACATTCTGTACCCTTTTTTTTTTAAATCTCGCTGCCCATACCACCTGGCTGACAGATGACCCAAGAGCTAGAGCAACTGCCAGTGTTGCACAGCCACACATGAATTAGGGCTATAGTTATTGATGACAAATGGATAAATGCATTAATAAGAGTGCCGGTATTTTTACACTCCTCTACACAAACATAAACTAGAAATTACACTGCTCACAAAAAAAATAATTTTATGAGCAGTATATAAACATTAACATGAACCTCAGACATAACAATCCCCTGTGTCTAGCCTTGCCAAATTGCTCCTTCTTACTACACTACACAGTTGATCAGAGCGTCATAATCATCACTCTTGTATAAAGTGTGTGTTGGAGAACATTATTTGATTTACATATTTCCAGTTCAGAATGCCTCTCTCTCGATCTCCCCTCCAGATATCTGTACATCTCTTGCTGAGAAATCTGTCAATGTTGATTAAAATGTGTCCATAAAATATTCTTCCTGCTGACAATTTGTTATTTTCTGAGACATCCTTCTGGCTGAATTTAGTGTGCTAGCATTTTTTTTTTTCAGATCTGAAAACTTAGGATACTTATTGGCAGTGGCAACGATATAGAAATAAGGCACGGAAGCCACAGATACAAAAATGTAGACCAAATAAAAACAAGGCTTTAAAAGTAGGTAAAGTGTGGGAGAACACAGAAAATAAAAGAGAGAGTGAGAGAGACGGGAACATGTTGGTGCTGCTGAAAAGGCCAATTGTGTTCTGCCCAGGGTCTCTATGCTTCATTGGCTTGAACGTTTGCGAGGCTAATGATGTTTCCTGTGGTTTGCACATCTGCTTTCCCCCTTCACATATGTTTTTAAACACAGCTTAATGTCATTGTAGACTGGGCCTCACACCCATTTGTGAAACTGTGGACATGCCCAGTAAAAACTGGCACCCCATGTACCTCACACTTACTGCCAGGAATGCTTGTTAGGCTATATCAACTTTATATGACCAAGTTTTAATAAGACTAACATGCTCAGCTGAAAGTATTTTACGTGTATTATTATTTATTTCAGACGTGTTTTTTCCAGTTCAATTAGTGTGTGCAATGTTGACTAACATGACAGATCAATGGCATATACATTACAGGACAGGTTTACTTACTGCATGTTATAATGCTGTATTATTAAGTCAAATCCCCTTTGTGTTTTGAAGTTTTAATATTTGTGTCAAAAGTGGAAAATTTATCACCTGAATTAAAATCCCTAAAATGATCAGTCATTCTGTGAGCTCACACAAACACAGGGTAAGATGTAATGTACTTTGCAACGTACTTTATCTTTCTCTTTATTTCATCATCAATAACCAGATAAACAGTACAATGCTTGTAAAAAACATGCGTCATAAGTGTACATGAGCGTGTGCCGGTGGGAGGGTGTGGGAGGTTCTTGGTCAAGTTTATATACTATTGTAGGAACCAACCAAGAAAGATTTTTATCCTTCGGCAATATTTTTTTGATCCTAGTAAGCAGAACTTTCTTTTAAATAGCCAAAAGAGTAAAAAGTAAAATTTGGTTTTGGTTACTAAGTCCCCACAATGATAGAACGAGAACGTCCCACAGACTGTGTGCATGCGTGTGCGTGCGTGCCTGCATGCATGTGCACATATTTGTGTCTTGCCTGTTGTTTTCCACAATAAAACTTTTATGGTTGCTTTTTTTATCTTATCGTTAAGTTCATAACTAGTTGGAAACTGGGCGGTTTCCAACTTTCAAGTACAGTAAATAAATATTTTAATGGCTTTCAAAGAACACCATTTTGCCAAAAAACACACCGTTTTCCCAATTTGTGTTATGTTTTACTGTTCTGTGATAAATTATGTTATGAAAGAGAACTGCCATAATTATTTGAGATTGAACATCTTTGTCAACTTTATGACAAAATACAGTTATATCATGATACATTGCAATACAATGCATATCGCACACAGTTCTCTGAAGATAAAATAAATACAAGTTACAGTGTAAAACTGGTGTACTCTTGATTTTTAACAGTTTTATTTATTTAAGAAATCTATATTTTAAGCTGAAAATCAATGTAGTATATTAAGAAAACAAATATTGCACCTGTTCTGTGACAGTTCTATTATAGCGTTCATATATAAAATAAATAACAGCAATGAACTTCTTTAGAGACATACATATGCTCCTAACATGACAGTTTGAATGTACTGTTCTTTATTTGTTGTACATCTGTGGGTTTTTTTTTACATAACTTTTGCATTGTCTTTTATTTACTTTGTATCTCCATAGTGTTTATGCACATTTTCATTATACATCCACAGTTTATTATTATTCCTAAACCTGAAAATGATCCAATTGAAAATAAAAATTAAGTTATTACTTTTCCATAAGCCGATACTTAGCACTGTAATGTACTGGCTATGCATCCCAGTGAATGCCTCCTTGTAGCCTTTAATTTCTCTGCATACAACTGAAGGGTACAGCTCTGTGGCGAATTTCTTGAGCCAAGAGGGAAAGAATGTTCAGAAGAGATTTTCTTTTACGAGACTGTGTGGATACCTTGTAGGAATCGGCCTCGGTGTGACCTACAGTAGATAGAACAGCACTGTCAGTGAGTTGCTTGCTCATTGTTCTTTGTCTTTTACTTGCCGGGATTTTTTTTTTCCTTACTGCAGAGTATGACTGGTAAGCTTTAGCCAAGAAGCATCAAGAACTTTAACTAGGAATTTGCCTATGTCAAATAAATGTTGTTTCTTCAGTTGTCACTACAGTTCTCCTGCCCTTTTGCAAATGCCTGCTATGGTTGTTGATACTTAACCACACACCTGGTAATATCCACCATATTGCTAGTAGTACTTTAATTAGAGTGTATTGCATTCTTGCGTAATGTAGTATTGTTTTGTAATGCAGTTGCATTGAAAGCAAGAATTAAGTGATTGTGACATGTCAAAGAACATTGTAACAGTGTATAAAGGCAACTACTCCGCCAATCCCTTCTTATTCCACTAGTTACATAAACACTATCGTAGTACTGATAACTTTTGTTGGAAGGACTATATTGGTAATCAGAGTTACGTCAGCGTCTGTGTTGTGATATGCTGAGCATACAACTGAGTCAGGTCTAATAAACCAGAATAAATCAGATTTTCCTCAGAAAATAGGGCACTCAAAGTTCCACAGAGGGTAAACCCATTACCTGCCTGTCTCCCCTATGCTTTTAATATAGTGTCCTTGTGTCCAGGTGGGATACGGTTTCACCATTTGTTTTTTAGGCCGCTAGTATGAAGCTTGTACTTGGCAATAGCTAGATGCATGCTTGCTGAGTTCACTGTCTGACTCAAATCCCATCCAGTGAAAATAACAGCTTTATCATTTTCATAATTTTGAATAAGGGACCAGAAACATGCTGAATGCTTGAGTCTTGGCTAAAAATAACTATGGGGTACATTTGTAAAACTAGCGCGAGAAATTGTCAAATCTATCCCGTGTCAGATATTATAACTACACCGGTATTGAGAGAGTGCTCATACAGGGCCTGGAGGTGTTATACTCTGCTTACTCTGGAGCTGGACCTTACAGAGTCATCATCAATTACTCAGGATGTGGTTTGAGGTTGGGGATTAGAAATTGACACATGATATGTATGGCTTTTCTAGTATATGCACATACATGTATGCAAGCAAGAAGTACTAAGTGGCAAAGGCCATTGGTTACCAGACTTACAGTCAAAAATAAAAGTGTGATTTGTTTGCTTGAAGCTGGACAGGAAAGCCATGACAATAATCTGGGGTTGGTTTGCAGGGGCATGTATCATGACCCAGCACCTCCTTTATCCTTTCTGTGCTCTCCCATGCTGGTTATAATGGTCCTCAGAGGAAGCCGCTGCTCATGTGTGGTCTATACATACAGGTAGCTATGCCCTGAAATGAGAGCTAATGGACTCATGGACTCACGGTTTTAACAGGACCTGACCAAGCTTCATAATGTGGGACACTGAACGCTGTGGTTGATGTTCAGACCAGGTGGTGCCACCATATGTTGTGTGGCTTGTAGAATTTCACAACCGCAGGTGGTTACACTATTTGACGTCCATGGTGTGAATAAAATGTGCTTTTATTGCATTAATTTTGACAAAGTTTTGTAAGGCACCGTGTTCCTGCAGACTTTACATTTAAACACACAAGTGCATACATTTATAGGGTGGCACAATGGTGCAAGTGGTAAACACACCGCCTGTGTGAAATGTCACTTTTCCCCTTTCCCGTTTAGATCTTACAGGGTTCAAGAAGACAAGATGCAGACTAAAGCATATTTCATTCCAAGATGGATGGTGACTGATGCATTACCAGGGGTTGATCCCCCAGGCTATCAGGCTATCCTCCCTCAAACTCTGGCCCCCACATTGGTGAGCTAGTGTATTGGACCACTACATTCTACAAGTGCGATAACTAATGTTGCCTATATTGATGTTAATATTCTATTTATTTACTCTGTTGCTATAAACTTTATAGTCTGTGTATATTCTATTCTATTATTCTATTATTATTCATCTTTCTGCATTTCTTCCATTTGAGGGACTGTTTTTCTTGATCATGTTTCACTCTTTTCTCGTGCATGTAGGGGTCTATCTCACACAAACCAAACAATGCGTTAGCATTAACCAAACACCCAGTGCTCTTCAAATATGCAGGCAATTCTCCCAGAAAATCACTCACATAAGGTGCCAACAGCTATTGACAGTTTTCACGGAAGTTACAAACCTCAAATCATTTTCCACTGGTTTCTTGAACATACCAAGGAGTTAATATTAATATTCATTTTGTTTACTGTATATAATTGGTTAAATGTCTTTAATCATGGGTCCTAAGAAAGTGAGTAGTAAGATCAGTACTGATAAGAGATAAATGAGTCTTTAAATAATTGAAAAACATGAGCTAAGTGTGCGTGCTAAGCAACTTTTCAAAGGAGTACGATCGTAGTTTGTCAGTAAAGGTTATAATGCCAGCCAAGGGCGTTGAGATTATTTTAAAGCTCCGGTCATCTGTACATGAAGAGGTTGCTGTTGTTGCCGTTGACCGAGAAGCAACTCGCAGGCGATACAGTGATCGAGAGCCAGTAAGGAAAAATTGGTGTGATTTTTGGGACACTGGAAAGGATTAATAGCATATTAGTTAATTTTAATGGGGAAATTTGTTAAGAGGTATGAGTGAACTGAGTTGTGTGCTCAGAATAAAACTCATAAGTCAAGTTATTCCTGTATATTAGATATTATATGTATTATGAAACGCATGTTAGCACTGTGTGCAAGTTAATCCTCCACTGAATAGACAAAATGTCTAAAAAAAATGTTACATTGCGTTGTTACATGTTACGTTAAAATAATTATTTTTTGTGATTTTTGTCATTGAACACTGATATTTGCATGCAGCTTTCCAGTCAGTGTGGACCATGTAAGGATATATCTCAAAAGCTTGCAAAGCACACACTGTCAGTGGGCTTGGACAACCTCACTTCCTTAATGTCATTTTGTTTCCTGCCCTTGGCACCCTTCATCTTTCCCCTGTGCATTTTGTTGCCTAATTTCTGTTTTAGTTTCATAAGCTTCCTGTGCCAGCTTGTCATCATTTTGGTCCATGATATTTCCCTGATTGGAGAGGACAGGGAAACGTCTTCCTCTTTCCATACTCATGTTGAAAGATTTACAGATTTGGACTGGAATCAGAGAGGGCGTAATAATTGCTCTCTGAAAAAGCAGTGGCACGTTTTTAATGATGTTGGAAAAAGTAGAGGTAGAGTATTTATAGCTTTCTAGCCTAACCTGTTGTATTTTTTGCCATTGAGGGGGATCAATGAATTTTGCTTTGCAAAAAATTCTACATAATTTAATCGATACTCTTGGAATATTTGGTTTAAATCACTCTGCTTCCTGCTCTGGAAACCTATGTGCGTGGTTGTATTTTTAAATTTTCAAAGTACAAGACTACAAGCTTTTCAGATATTGTGTAGTGCACACATACTCCATTACCCTGAAGGTCTGATAGTGTGAGGCAATGAGCAGTGGGGAGTAATTTCAGAGTTATCCAATTGAAATACAGTCTTCTTTAGCTTTTATTTTCCTTCAGCAATATGAGGAAAAGGATTTCCTCCCTTTTCTGTTATCTTAAAGGAAATGAGCTGATTCAGGGCCAGGTGGGTACAGAGAGGAGGACAGTGCCTTCTGACGCATCAGTCTAAAAGGATTATGGTATCTCTCAGTAGGTGTTTCATGTGCTCTTAAAATGTAAAGGGATAGCATATGCTTTCTGTTCTGTGCCTGCTCCTTGCTTATGCATGCATACTAACAGCTTCAGGGTCCATCACCTGAAGTGGTCTTCCAAAATGAGCGCTCAATAAACAAACAAAGCAAACTGAAAAAGGGTAATGCATTACTATCACTATAAATAAATAATTGAAGATAAAAATATATTAACAAATAGCATAATCTTAATTATACTCTGTATAATGACTTCCAACTGTAAGACAACAATTAAAGGGGTTCACACGTCTGCACACTTAGCCCCATGTGCTTTGCAGTTTATTTAATAAAGGTAGTCAGGTTAAAGAGTTAAAATAACATGACTTCAGGTAGCGGTGTTTAGTAGTAGCATATAATTATATATGCAGTGTTGGCACATAACTAAACTGCTGGCAGCTAGTCAGTCAGCTAATGTAACTCGGAGATCGTGTGTCCATTTAATATTCTGCTTACTTAAGCACAATTTAGCAGCTCAACAGTTTTTCTGATATTTGTCAAACGGTAACACATGAGCCAATTTCACTTTGCACAGACATCATTCCTTGCTAAAATAGTCCTGGGAATTGGATCAAACAATATGGCAGGCAGTGCCCACGGAATTTAGCCAAATACCCTTTTGTGGCCACTGCTTGTGGTTTAAATGTTAAGGCAAAGTAACTGAGTTCCAGGGCAAATAAGGCCTCTGAACGACTAAGTAGTCCTACTTGAGCCAAGAAAGCACGAGTTGCACTGGACACCAATGCAATGCTGTGTATGAATTGATACAAAGGCCACCTGTTGAAGAGTACATTAGTTGTGCTGTTCTTTCCAGGCAGCCTGATACTCTGACCAACAACTGGCTTTATTTACCTCCTATCCCAGACGTGCTCTAAATAAGGTCAGCTAAAGCAGCTCTAAATGACATCTGATACAGTATTATTTGTTTTTCCCAAGATGAATGCACTTCCTAAAAGTCTAAACATAGTAGATGTGTGGAGAATTTGCACCATGACTTAAATTTTCCTTTATTTGGAAACAAATGCACTTTGTCCGATTTTAAATCTAAGCTACTGTTTTATTCTCACTGACCCATAAATTATTCACCCTATCTTCTGGCTCGGTCAGGAATGGCATCGGTTGAGCTGTGCAAACAGAACAAAATCACTGAGCACACTCAGTTCTCTGTACTCCAAGTACACATACGCTGGACAAGAAAATTGGTCTGTTTGCTTTTAAGTTTCATTTAGCTAGCTTTAGATGTTCACATCTCTATCTGCCCAGCAGGCATACAGAGCTGCCATTGAGGATTTCTACCTTTTTTTTTTTTCATTTTCTCATGACAAGTCCAAGCATTTTAGTAAATACACGAGAGTTGCTACGAGAGTCACGAAAGTAAAATTGCAGCCAAACTACCTGCATATCTTCTTCTAGTCAAACCGGAATGTGAGCAAAAAGTGCCCTCTGTGTTTCTCAAAACTGCTGTCCGGATGAGCTCATTTATTCCTGAATTCATTTTGACTGTCTGTCAACACATGTCGTATTTACAGGCATAACATTGCATTGTGTTATCCTTTCTAGTACTTGATGACTGCTATAATTAGACTATTTTGAGACCAAAGGGCCAATATTATTGTAGTAAAGACATTAGTCTGATAAAGAGTATAGTCTAATAAATATATAGGGCTTGGCTTGCTGTCGTTTTGTATTTTCTGTGCATATAGATGTGGTTGCTGATGTACACTGGATGTCTGTGGTTCCAGTTCACAGCAGTATTCACGGATGTAATCAATGTGTATTAGTATTATTTTAGGGATGGATTCCATGATACGAAAACAGAATCATTCAACAGCTTGATTTTATGTAAAATACATATACTTTGTGCAGCAGAATCATTTTATGTTGATATATTGTATAGACAGGCACCAAGGACAGTAAATAGTTAGGAGCAGTACACTTCACAGAGGACCTCGGTCCCTAGAGACAATTGTTAACTCTTGACTCCACTTTCTATTTTAGCGGTAAAGATAACCAGGGAAACTGGCTGCTTCGGAAACAGTAAAAACAAACATGAACCATCTTTCAGCACCACGATATTTGGGCAAGGCAACGGTGCTGAAAATCTCCCAAGCAAACGAAGCTACTGAAAGAATGTTACTGAACATGTGCCGGTGCATTTGGAGGGCACGATTGTGACCTACAGTATATTATAGTGCCTGCCATGCAGAAATAATATGCATGTTGCCTTGTGAATTAGTTTAAAGATGGTTGGGGAGCTGCTTTAATGTGGCTGGAATATGGTCAGTCAGCCATGCCAAGGATTTTATCATCATCTAAGTATGGAGGTGCAGTACCTTTGATATGTCAGTAAATGTGGAATTATGTTAGATAACATTTGAAGCCAAGTCGATAAGGGTAATTGGCCTTTTGCATGCATGATTTCTGCATTGTTGCCAAGAGGAGTAAATGGGAGGTGGTTTGTAGTTTGCCTGCGCTGGACTCCAAGTTGCTGAAACTCTGCTAATATAGGACATGTTTTTAATTAACTGAAACCCATATATACCCATAAATACTCCAGACAGTCTGAGAGACCTTTGAATGTGCCTTTCGAAACTTTCATTTTTTGTGGCCTTCTCAAGATCTGTGCCTCCATACAACCCTGTCCCTATAGGCAGTCCTTTTCTCTTCATGGCTTGCTTTTTGCTCTGATATCCACTGTTACCTGTGAGACCTTATATGCGAGGTGCGAGTCTTTTCAATTCATGTCCGGTCAACAAAAGAAATAGGAGGCCCCCTGAGATGTGATGAGAAGTATTTTAGCAAAGTGTCAAACTGTCCTTGCGAATTTATTTTTTAATTTGGAAAAAGTTCTAAATGGACTTTCTAAAAACTTTTTCATTAGGAGGCATTGACCACATATTATTGCGAAAATGTGATATTGTTTACATTTAAGAACAAGGCCTAAACAGAAAAAAATTTGGAATATGAAATATACATGATATATTTTAGGTTCATACTGCAATTAAAAAACTGTAAATCTAAGACACGCTGAGTTTCCCAACAGTCATAGCTGTACTTATTTAATATCTTATTGTGTTAATAAATAATATTGTTATAACATGTTTTTTCATAAGAAGTTATATCCAATTGGAGGCCCTTATTAGAGTAATTGTGCAAGTTAGTCAGGGAGTAAAGTACATGCCAGTCATGATTGTAAAATGTATTTATACTCTTAAATACATGGCACTATGTGTTTAATAAGCCTCTTACAAACCGGAAAAACTAGTATTTCAGTCCACCTTTGGGACAGGTATCTTTCTAAATTTTATTACAGTTCTCTACTTACCCTAGTCAGGGTCACGGAACAGCCGGTGCCTGGCCGGCTGCACAGGGCTCGAGACAGGAACATTCCTAGATAGTGCGCAAATCTATTGTAGGTCTCATACACTCATTCACACATTCACTTTGGAAACCGCAATTAACCTAACACGCATGACTTTCAAATATGTGAGATATAATAGGAAATCGGAGTACCCGAAGCATGGGGAGAACATGCAAAATGCACACAGGTGGAGCCCAGAGAGTCAAACCGTCCCAACATTATGTTAATTGTTTTGACCCACCCACAGAGTCTGTGCATCACACCACTTTTGTTGAGGCACTTATCGGGCCACCCTGCCATAAAGCCCAGACTGGTAGAGTGGTGCGGTGATGGTTGACCATCTGGATGATTCTCCCATACAAACATGGTACCTTTGGAACTCGGCCAAAGCGAATATTAGGTTCTTGGTCACCTCTCTTAGTAAAGCATTTCTTCAGTTACTTTCTACTTTGCATTGCTAGCAAATCACGTATAGTCAACTGGTAAATGGAGCATGGTGAAGCACAGCCTTTTTTTGTTGTTTTTTTTCCTGATGGGAAACACTCAAATTACCTAAAACTACTCAAATTACTCAAAAACCTGAGTTTAACAATGAAAAACAGACAAATCTGAATTGAAATGTTTCTTCAACAAGCAACAGCTGGTGCTTTAGAATAGCATCAGTTTTCTGAATTGAATTAAACTATGGTGTCTGGTGATATTATGGAACAGACACCAAGGTTTAGCATAGATTTGGACAACCTTTCCCTCACTTTCAGTCTACTTGGATTAAGTAAAAGAAAATTAAGCAGTATCCATCCTTTATTTCCTTTACATAATCCTTAATATTATTGCTGATAAGGATGTAATTTGGTTTGTCTGATATATACAACCACATATCACCGTAATAGTGGATACTAATTCCATGAATTAGAATAATTTAAGTCCAGCAAATAATGCCATGTACAGTGAAAATAGTGCCCACCCTATGGGACACTATTATTCACTTTTTGAGCTTGGGGCATGAACATTTACATAGACATATTAATAACAGTCAGCCATGTGGCTAAACCATGTTAAATTACTTTTCTTGGTGTACTTGGCTCATTTAGCCACACACACACCCAACAGCACAAAATGAAGGACAGTATTTGGAGCTAATTACTAAATTCACTAACAAATAAACAATTTTGTTAGCTTTTTAAGCCCACTAATGAGTAAAGACAAACAAGCAAGACTCTTGGGAACAAAGATGGAAGTGAATATCTGCTAATTAAGATATTCTTATTGGCTGTCTTGGTTAGCAGCATATTCCTTTATTATTAATAAACGCACTACAGAAACAGTACCACAATGCCGTGACTGCATTCTCACCTCATGTCTAGAGTTCCAATTACTGAAGATAACATAATTTATTTAATATATGGATGTAATGTAATAAAACTTATTCCACAGAGCCCTATTTTTTATTAGATAAAACAGATGCTTTAGTGTTTCCCAGTGTGTGCTCTCTCAGAAAAGCAATAACTCTTGAACTGCAGAGTAAAACATGATCTGTCAAACTCACACTTCAAGAAAGGTGGCTGACAAGCTCTCACGTTCTAAAATCTGTTGTTTTCAGCTTTAGATCAGAAAACTAATCAGGTTCAAGTGTCAACTAAACCTGAGAACCCAGCTACGCAAATGTACATGGTGTACTTGTGATCTCAGGTCTAAGGTTCTTGGCATTGGATTGTATCACCTTATACTATATATCACATTTCATATATAATCATACATGTTTAATACATTTAGACCTTTCCCATAACATTACACTGCATCTACGAGCCTGAACAGTGGACACACTGGGCAAGCCCATGCAGTTATGAAGTTGGTGCCAAATTCTCATCTTATTATTTGTGTGACTCACCAGAAATCACGATTCATCAGTTCAGACTAGTGGATAAGTTTGAGGGGAAAAGGCAGACAAAAATTTGATTCCAAAACCCCTAATGAAAAATACAGATAAATTCCTGCCCAGAATAGAGTTACCATGACCTACCGTTGGAGACGGGCTTGGTAGTGGTGAGAAATGGTAGTCAAGAGAGCACCTCCAATTGACTCTATAGTTCTAATAGTTCTAGATAAAGTCTTATAGTTTAATGCTCATAGCTTGTGGGGTGTGATTGGGAGGAATGACCTCCCTGGTTTGAGTCTGAGTGCAATAATGTTATTAGATTTTTTGTCATGTACTTTTAATCACAAACATCAATGTCCAAACACATGGTTGCTCACAATTGTTCCAGAACAGCTTGTACTTACTAATGTGATTACTAATTCATGGATGAATGTATTTAGGGTTGTGGCTGTATACTTTGCGACAAAGTGAAGTTGGTTGTTGAACTTGGCCAATAATGTATCTCCACTCTTGTTTGGCAGGGTAGCAAGGTGCAGCCGAGGCTATAATGAGGTCCATTATGTTGAGCTAGAGTTGATGTTTGTTATTTGTAGACGACTTCTTCCTTTGTAATCAACTTAGACAGATCTTTGAAATGTGCTCAAGCATTTAACTTTTGATTGTGAAGAGATTTGGAAAACAATCAGCACCTCCAAGTCTAAGGCCATGTCACTAGAAAACTGTTGGATGTTTTTTTTTTTTTTTTTTTTTTAGGTGAGGCAATAAAACCTGCCTCTAGTGGAGGAGATCAATTACCTCAAAATTAGCTTCTACATGGTGGAAAAGGAGTGTGGGGTTAAAAAGACTGGGTTAGCAGCAGTTTTGCAGTCATTGTACTGGTCTGTTGAGCTTAGATCCTGGACACAGTTCTCTGTTTACTAATCAATTTATTTTGCTATCCTCACCTATGGTAATAAACTTTGGATTGTGACCAAAGGGGTAAGGTTGCAGACACAAGTGGCAGAAATTAAGTTCCTATGGCAAGTGGCAAAAAGGAGCCTCAACACCTTAGTGTATCAGGAGAAGCCAGTTGAGGTGGTTTGGGCAGCTCACAGGAACGCTCCTGAGACCTCCTACTAAAGCTGATCTATAATGCCTAGCTAAAAAAAGGTTCTCCCATCTTTTTGTCATGAACCTTGTTAGTGACAGTCCATATAATAATAGAATGTTTTGCTAATGCAAACGTGTGTTGAAGCACAGTATGACTCGACATATGTGTAATTTAGGCTGTGCTTAATTCACTTGTGCCAATTACCACTTTGGATAAATATGATTACAGTTGATAAGCTGCAAAGGAGCTCTGTCAGACATTTGGAACCTCTCTGCCTTGGGCTACCCCACCCACCCTTTCTTACTCTGCCAAGTTATTTCTTGGCAATTCTGTTACAGCATTTGCTTACAATAATCACTGCCCGAAGGCAATGTTTGTCACACTGATGCCCGGGCAATCGAATGAGCGTGTCTGTGGTTTTATGTGAAATGAGCGTGCCAGTGTGTTTCTGTTCTCAGAAAGACTGTGTTTCATGTACAGAGTTGGGTGTGTGACTCCGTTATACTCCTCACTTGGTTCACTCCTCACTCCTCAGTTAATATGGTATTCCCTTTAAAAGAAAACAAGCTGGAAAATGACATATATTAAAGTGCATTTTGCTTAAGAACCCACTGAACCTTTGTGCTAAAGGATAATTTATGGCTTATATTTTATACCAGTGGCTTCAATTTGTGTCCGCAACATACAGCGCTGCTTGAACCCTTTAGAATGTTCTGAATTTCTGCATAAATATGACCTATTTGATCAGATATGATCATATTTCTACAAGTTCTAAAAGTAAATGGAGAGCACCCAATAAAACAAACAAGACAAAAATATTATTGTAATATAATATTCTAGTTCATGTATCAAATTCTACATGTATGTGAGTGACATATGTATGTGAACTATGATTCACATCTATGATTAGAGGTGAAATTATAGTCAGGTCTTTTCAATGAATGGGTAGATAAAGTGTATTCAATCTAACATTGTACATGTAGGTACACTGTAGTAGTACTGTGGTTTTTCTGCCAATTTGTTTGTTCTACATATATGTCATGATGAGTTTAATCATGGGCGTCTGTCACTGAACAAGCTCTATGAACGGTAGCGCATTATGCCCTATTTTGAGTGGAAAAGTAATAATGTAGATCAGATGTAAAAGGGGTGGTGAACACTTGTGACTCACCTTTAGAAGTATGTTGCACAATGGACACTTCTGTTGACTGGTATAGTTTGCGTCACTTAATTTAAATGGCTTGTCAAGCCCAAGTGACTGTGAGGGAGGCAACCATCTTCTCCCTGGCTCTCCATATCCTCAGACTGTAAGCTTGGAGAATACTGAATATAATCCATTCTGTGTGATACACCCTGACTCTAGACTTGGGTGTCTACCACATCTGCCTCTCGGGAAACGCCACCCAATTCTGCAAGCCCTCCGTAATGAATTACCATAGTACATTTTCCTTTGCATAAGCATATTTGGCATTGGGCAGAATTCCTTTAGCTGCACTAAGAAGAGCAAATTTCCTATTTTGTAATAAATTTGGGGGAAATGCTTAATTCAGGAGGGTAAGGGGAGTTCCCAATGCTGCAAAGACCGTAAATGCATATAAAGTTTATAGAATAAAATAAAAATGAATTTGGCAAACTTTGTATAACAGAAAACATTGGACAGATGACACAGCTGCTGTCAGGGAAACAAAAGGCATTTTTGCCCTAAAAGGGTGTGATCAAGGATGTGGACCAGGCGTATAATCACAACCAGAACCATTAGGTCAGCATAGTGTATCCGCTTAGTCTTCCTGAGCGGTCAACGCTCAACCTTTGGACAAAAGATTTAAGAGCTTGGAATGACTTGGATGAGCAGTTGGCTATGGTTTGTTGAAAGCTTATACTGGTATAATTTACTGGTGTACCCTTAGTATTACAGCTTTTAGAAGACACCCTTAACCAGAGCAGCTTACCATTCAGCTGAACAGCTGGCAGTTAAGAGTCTTACATAAAGGGCAAAAAGTGGCAGCTTATTGGGGACTTAACCTGCACCTTTCTGATTGTTAGCTAATAGCCTTAGCAGCTGAATTATTGAGCCATCACATTGTGTTGTCCAGCAATACGTGTCAGACAATGAATGTTACACAATAGAAAGATATGTTATTTTTGCTCTAATTTATAAAGAAATCCACAGTCCGTGCTATGTTAGCCACTTAAGATCTGATTGGTTTTTCCTGTAGATACAAGTGGCTTTAGTCATAGGCATGGCTGCCAGTTTGGATTTGTGTCTCTGTCAAAGAAAACAGTTACTGTGGGTTGGGCTTCTGGGAGGTCTTGCATCACTTGTACTACTAGCTCATGAGACATAATGGATTAAAAGAAAAGGGCTTACAGATTTAAGGAGATGTATTTCCTTAAAGAGACATAAAACTACAGTCAATCCTGGTTACGCAGTTCATTTGTGTTTCTAGAATTTGTATTTTTGTTATTGTTTTAAACACAATACATATAAACAGGCTGACAGGTTAATATTCTGAGAGTTTTAGTCTGTCTGTTCACGTACAAAACTAATACTGGTTTGGAACACATTTCAGCCTATGCGTATAAAATGTGGTCTGACAATCATTCACTAAAATTGACATGTTGCCAGAACTTTGAAGCAGCTAAAAGTTAATTAAATGTAAATTGCATTTTTGTACTCTCGACATTCATAATAATTCACATATTTTGTATCTTCTGCAAAGAAGATACCAAATATGTTTAAAGCAGATGTGCATGTGAAAACAATATGTAGAAAACAATACAGACCCCATCCATTCTGTCTAATTCCATGCATCTTGAGTATCAGGATTTTTCCAGACAGGACTAAACCACATCTAAGATGCATTTATGTCCAGTTTAAATCTGATTTCTCAATCCACTTCAGGAAGAGCTTTGAGATGCATTGAAGCCACATATTAAACCACTGCAAATGTATCCATCTGTTCAAGATGCATCTGATAGCCAAAACCCACCCAGTACGTATTTTACAACATAACGAGTGTCATCTATGACATTAATTCCTTAGTAGTCAGATCTACAATAATAAAGGATACTTGTGATCTCTTTAAAATTGTTCTTAGCAATTTGGACAGAGACAAAACTTGAATATGATTTGCTCTCTTCCATCTTCACTGATTATCATTTGTGTATTCATGAGGTTTTATCATACAAAGCCCACACTGGAGTGTAACGTGTAACCATAAAGGGACTACCACTACTATCTGGAAGCAAATTTTGCTGCATTTAAATGACAACCCAAAAACATGCTAAAAAACAATTGTAGTGCAAATATAATGCCGAGTTGTATTCATTTTACTTGAGTGTTGTTACTTGTTACATATTGATAATTTATATACAAGAATAATGTGTAGCTTCTCCTATCTGTAGATTCTTATTTCTGATTACTAGTTATCACACATTATAAAGACGCTGTATAGCCATAGACTGGCTTTCGTGACGCTACTGTTTCTGTTGGTCAAATCAGTGTGCTGGATTGATTGTGACATGAACACAACTCAGGCTACATTTTGGAGCTACATATTTTTGCTACAGCAGTTTTTGGTTTTGATTAATGTCTTCACATGACACACAAATTTGAGGTGTTATTACTAATTCTGAAGACTTTAAAGAAGGGTATTACACACTCACTGGACACTATATTAGGTACACCTTGCTAGTACTGGTTTGAACCCCTTTGCCTCTGGAACGGCTTTAATTATTTATGGAATACAATTTTTTTCCAATACTGACATGATAACAATGATTTAATGGCGTTGTGGGCACTGTGGAAGCCATTTGAGTACAGTTAACTAATTGTCAAGAAGATTTGAGATTATGACATGATATTTTTTTTTCTTTCTGGAAGTATCCATCAGAAGATGGGAACACTGTGGCCATATAGTAAGCAACCATACTTGGGTAGGCTATGGTGTTTAAACAATGCGCATTTGGTATAAAGGGTCCCAAAATATCCCCTATACTATTACACCAGCAGCAACAACGTGAAACAAAAAGGGTCAATGCTTTTATGTTGTCTATGTAGCAAATTCTGTCTCTACCTTCCAAATGTCACAGCAAAAACTGACATTCATCAGACCAAGCCGTTTCTGAACTACTCAGACCAGCCTAACACCAACAACCAGGCCATGTTAAAAGTCATTTAAATCATATTCCGATGCTTTAGTTAGTCAATTTTGACCATGTGTACATTTCTAAATGCTTCAAGTTTCTGACATGTGATTAACTGATTAGATTAAATTGCAGTTGAATGGGTGTACCTAATAAAGTGGACGGTGAGTATACCTCTGGCATATTAATTCATTCTGCAGTCACTCTTGTACACATTGCTTGATGTTTCTCTTTGATTTAAAACAAATTGTATTTTTCTAACCTCTTTCTTGCAGCTACTCAACACCTTCACCTTAGCATGGCTCATCTACAGCCTGGAAATAAATGGTCAGGTTTGGATTGTGCACACAATGGGGGACTTTACGGGAATTATGCTATCGTTTGCACTTATTCGTCCTTTGAGGACGATTAACAGTCAATGAACTTGAACTTTAGGCTTTAGTTTATGCCATTTGGAGTTTTTTTTAGTCTTGTAATATACTTGTACTCTAATGAGCGTAGACGTGGTTCACTCAACAGTCTGAGATTTAAAAAGAGACCTTTGAAATGCAGTGCAATTATGCATTAAATCCAAATGCCATGATCCCCTGTACAGGAAACTGTGTGATGACAGAGCAGTGTTTTCTTTCATTGAGAAATAGGACAGTGAATGCATGCCAGCACTTAATTGGGCGTGTCATGCTGTTGACATGTTTATGATCATGTAATTATTTAAAACCAGCAAGGGGCTTGTTGACGGTAGAGTGCTAATATGTGGGTTTTTTTGATCTTGGGCACATGGTCGTTATGGTTCCCCTTATTTTAATTATATTGTTTATTTACATAACCCTTTAAGGGAATTTTAAATATGTGTTATAAATTTATTGATGTGGCACAATAGTCAGCAATATGTTAAACTTGATCAAAGTTATCAAATTTTTCCCTCAAAGTAAATTGCTATAATAAATGTATTTTTTTCTAAAAATTCAAAACTACATCTTTATGTTGAAAAGTGCTTAACTGCGCAATATCAGTGATTTTATGCCTCGGTATATAACTTACAGCTACACCTGTGTACATAAATGCCTGCTAGGTACATAAGGTGCCTTGGTAGGTAATTTGCACTAATATGTGATAGGCCATGTGCTCCTCCTATTCTATACCCTTGGGCCCTTGATCAGGGCCTTTTACCCTCAGTTGACTACTTTTAAAAAAAAGCATGAGCTAAATACACTGCTCACAAAATTAGGGGACATTTAAAAATGAATATGAAGAGGATCCCACAAAAACTGAGGGACAATCTGTTCCTGTCCATGTCACATCAGTGTCAGTGTGTTTTGGCAGTCTTGAGTGACCATATACTCTACCGAACAGTCGATGTGTGACACACTTTTCCTGTTTGACATGTTTCTGTTCACCTGCGTGAGTAAACTCACACGGATTCAGGGAGGACAGGCAAACAAATTGTTGAGGTTAATCGATGATTTCAGAGACTTTCTTATTTAAATTTACCTGGTACTGTGCGACAGTCGATTGCATCACAAACTTACAAAGCATTTCATGACCAGCACATACAATAACAGCTAACACATTATGCTTCTAATAAAAGTATTTTTAAAATGTCATACTTCACATTACCTGCCGTTGTGTGTTAAATATGGTGTATATTTAATAACTATAATTTAATAAATTTCAATTAATTGTTGCGGTACAGCAAACAAGAAATGATGAAAATAATGTTATTAATGATCTTATAGTAATAAATGTGTTCCGTTTATATCAAAAGTCTGAGACCACTAGTGAAAATGCTTGTTTGGGTCTTTGTTGAGAAGTATTTATACTACAGCAGGATAATGATCCAAACACACCTCAAAGCTTTGTAACAACTACTTGAAGTCCAAAGAAGATTGCTGACCGTCATTAAATTTCGACTTTTAAATTGCATACTAAAAACTCCATTGAGCATTTATACAGGCACTGAAAACAGAACGCCTCATATCCAATAACATAACAGTAAATCAATAACAATCACAGTATATCCTTTGGAATCATGCTGACAAACATGAATGATCAGATTTGGCTTAAACTTGCAGGGTCCATGTCAGAACAAGTATGAAATACTAATACATTGTGAAATTTATCAAAACATTTTTTTAAGATTCAGCTTTTCATTCTAATTATTATGGCCATTAAATGATTTATAATGAAAAGCCATGTATTCAATTTGAAAACACAAGAACATTTTTAGTAGTGATCTCAGACCTTTAGCCTCCACTTTATGAACTATTTTTTTAAAGGCAAATATAAAGCACAGTTATTTACAATCAGTGTTTAAAGAAGCTGCTAACAATGTAGAGCAACTCAACAGGATTATCAGTCAGAGGACAACAGGAAACTTAAGGTTTTCCATCAAAATTTATTGCATTTTATTTTCTACACGAAAACAGATGCTACACATTTTGACTCCCTTCAGATGGAAGTCCTGTCAATTTCCTCATTTATGATGATGAGTTATTCTACAGGACCACTGGAGAAAAAACATGTTACATATAAGAAAATGCTAAAACACATTTGATATTTAAAACAAAAATTGTTAGAGTATCACTTAGTGATGCCGTACAGTTGCTTACTCTTCTATGTTCTATGTTATATTGTTGTGTATACACTGTATATAAGCTTACATTAGGAATTATTTTGGCACCTTCATGATTGTATGACACGTTTCTCATCAGATAGATGTTTTAACAATTGATTGCATTTTTTCTGACATGGTGTGCATAATTACATTTTTCATAAAAAAAGCAATTGGCTTATGCCCTCCTTTGCTCATGAGACATTTTACAGTGTTGTCTTACTTCTATACAAACAGTGCTGTGATCAAATTGCCTTCTTTTGGTGTTGCTTCACTTGTTTTGAGGTTTTCTGTGAAAGGTTCCATGACGTTTGGATGTAATGTGATATCATTCCGTAGGCTTCCTCTAGGCACCACCTGCCATTCTTTTATAAGCTGGTCAGAGTTCCACAGGGATATATCCTGTGCCCATTTTGTATCCACTCAGTTTAAATTGCCAAATATATAACGTCCCATAATGAGTATGTGTTTGCTCTATTTCATGGATATTCCTTTGTCGTCAGGGTCCAGTGGGCAAACGAATCCAGTACCAAAAATCAGCTTATATGGAATTTCAAATGTGATATACAGTGCAGTTAGTGAGTGGAAAACTGATTACTGGCGTTCCAGTCATACAGAATTCCTGAAAGGTACAGCATTAAAATGCGCATGAGTAAGCAGGTCACAAGCAACTAAACAATAGTGATTTTTAACTTTTAATATGAAAACTGTTGCTAATTAAATTAATGTAACAAGCACACTGAGCAGATAGGAATTGGTAAATATTTGTACACGTTTGATTACAACACAAAGCTAATTAACAAAACTGCATAACGTTGTAGAATCTGGTGCTGAGCATGCAGCTACAAACTGTTACTACAGATATATAAGTGTTATGTGTAAGAGATATTACCTAATATTACTTCACGAATTTGTTTCTTCCAAAATCTCCGACCAGCTCCCGTGATCGCTCTCTCTGAACATTCTTGTGTTGGCATGGTGTTTGATTCTCTTTTACTGGCATTTGCTTCTGGTCAAGCAAATGTTCCTTATATTTAGTTAAAACACTTTGAGGGTTCTTCGTCACTGAAATCCATTTTGCGTGCCTCATTTTTCCTCATTCATCCTTTTCCCTCCATGTGTTGTCGTATCTGGCTTTGGCATACAAAGAACATAAAGTTCAGTGCTCTTTGCCCCAGTGGTGTGTCATATCATTGTAGCCCTACAGTTCAGGTCCAACCCTTTAACTTATTATAGCCAACTTCCTTGTAACCTGTTACTAATAGTAAAGGTTTATCCACTTCTATTTATAGTGTCATTCCATGGGTGTGGATATGGAAGACTGTTCTAAAAGCGATAATGCCTCTAGCTCAGCACTTGATGTATATGCTCATAAGTGTCCTGATTTTAGCATTTCATGTTTCATAAGAAATTCACCTTTTTAGTCTCACACTAAAATAAAAGTAAATTTAGACTGAAAAAAACATCCCTTTATCAAAGAGTAATTAATGTCTGCATTACTACGTAGCATATTGGCAACCCTAGATATTATAAGGAACATAATACAACTCAAGCATGTGTTCCGTTTATATTCTGCTTTTATTATGTCTTACATTTATGAACCTTCAAGCTTGCCTTCAGTGACATTCTGATTCACTGGGGTGTAGTTATTTTTCAGCATAAAGACACAAGCACACAATACAGATGAGTGTGTGAAAGTGTGCAAATTAAAAGGGAATAAAAAGTAACAACAAATTCCCAAGGACCACTGTTGAAGAGTTACAGGAGAAATTGACACCAAGTAATCAAAACTGGAACTGTGCTCTTAGTAGACTGTGTTTTGCACCTGTATCCTATAGTTAGATGAAACAAACAATTAAGCTTTTGGGTAACAAGCACTAAAGGTGGGTATGGCATAAAAATAAAATTACTACCCTGACAGAATCTGATGCCCACTGTTAAGCATGCTGGAGAGTGATGCTATAGGAATGTTTTTCATCCAAAGAACCTTGCTATGGATTACATGGATACATGGCATCATTGACTAACTTGAACTCACATGAAATAACAGGACATTTTAAATCAAAATCTGTTTGCCTCTGCCAAGAACATAAAATGGTTCATCATTGGATCTTCAAGCAGGACAGTTAATATGAAAATCATATGTCCAGACCAATATAAAAAAGGTTTAGTCAACACAAAATCAAGTTTTATTCATGAACATGTCAGTTACCTGAACTAAACCCCATAGTGAACAAGCCAGCTCTTAGTACCCATAGGAATTTCTCGATCCTTTTACTTTACCAGAGGTGCCAATTTTGAAACGTGTAAATAGGCATGGCATAAAAAGAGATTGTCATTTCACTTTTAATTAATTAATTGAGCTGAGCTGGGTCATAATTTTATGATGGGTGGCACGGTGGTGCACCGGTTAGCACTTCCACCACACAGCTACGAGATTACAATCCTGACCCTGGGCCCTGTCTGTGTGGAGTTTACATGTGCATATACACACATTTTATATACTAAAACTGGAAATGCAAACAGGTTCCAGGATGATCATCCATTTTATATCACAAATGGTTTGAAACTGTACCCATCTTCAACCCCAATTTCAATGAAGTTAGGACGTAGTGTAAGACATAAATAAAAACAGAATATGATTATTTGCAAATACTTTCCAACCCATATTTAACTGAATACACTACAAAGATAATATATTTAATGTTTAAACTGATAATCTTTATTGTTTTTTGCAAATATTCACTCATTTTGAATTTGTTGGCTGCAACACGTTCCAAAGAAGTTGGGACAGTGGCATGTTTACCACTGTGTTACATCACCTTTCCTTTTAACAACACTCTGTGTTTGGGAACAGCACATTTTTGACTAGCACTTGGAGATGGAGTGGCCAACTTGTGATCACCGACATTGATTTTCTGAAGTGTTCCTGAGCCCATGTGGTAATATCCATTACAGAATGATGTTTTTAATGCAGTGCCACATGCGGGATCATAATTCACAGGCATTTAATGTTGGTGTTCGGACTTGCCGCTTACTTGCAGAGATTTCTCCAGATTTTATGAATCTTTGATATTATAAACTGTAGACGATGAAAGTCGTTGCTATTGCACGATCAGAAACATTGCCCTTAAACTGTGGGACTATTTGCTTGTGCATTTGTTCACAAAGTGGTGAACCTCTGGTGACTGATCTTTTCGGGGTTGCTCCCTTTATACTCAATCATGACGTTCATACTCCAAACATTTTTTTGAGCAACCCTCAACTTTCCCAGTCTTTTGTTGCCCCTGCCCCAATTCTTTTGGAACGTGTTGCAGACATCAATTTCCAAATTAGTGAATATTTGAAAAAAAAAACAAAACAATATAGTTTATTCGTGTGAACATTAAATATCTTGTTTGTAGTGTATTAAATTTGAATATGGGTTAAAAAGGATTTGCATAATTTTATTTTTATTTTATTTTTCACATATTTTTTTCATTTACACAGCGTCCCAATTTCATTGGGATTATAAATAAAATAGTACAAGTGACAGCATTAAGAACTACAGAGGGACAGACAGTTGTGAATGGCAGACTTGGTTTTGCAGCTCAGCCTTTCAGGAATGTTGTCCATTATAGAGCAGAAGGAGAATGAGCTGTATGGTTGTCACAGATGGGAGAGCATGAGACATCTAAATTATCACTTCAAGTTTCCACCTCTTACTTTAGGCTTTGTCAAGGTGCCTTGGTTTAACCTCTTTTTAAGATTCAAAAAATCCAGTGCCATTCGACTGGCACCATGCATAATGTCCTTAGATCTCATGCAGGCTTGTTTTACACAACTTGGCCATAAGTTAAAGATGCTTATCCTATAAAAGGTATGGGAAGATAAAGATAGATTGTTCCTCACACAGACGGTGAGTCTGGAGTGGGAGATGGATGTCTCATTTTGAAATAGCAGAGGGTGGTGGAGGATTGTGGAGATCAGCAAAATCCGTATTCAGTGTTAGCTTCTTGTCCAAGACTGTGACCGTTGCTTCCTTACGATTTATTATCCTTCTTTCTTGTTTTTTGCTGGGGCTTACACTCCTATTTCTTATTTATCTAAAGTGGAAGCTTGTATGGGCTACATAAATATAAGAACAAAGGCTTCATGGTAAGAGCACATTTACAGAAAACAAAATGTCACTCATCAGAAAAGGCAACAGTGTCCCTTTTGTTTTGTACCTTTTGTTGTGGCCATTTTCAGGTCTGCGTTCCTTCATTACACATTACTTGCAAATTGGAGAAAAACCTGGAGAATATCTGCAGCAAAGGGTGTTATTTTGCTCAAATCCAGCCAAAACCCTGTCACCTTCCAGACACATATGCCTTTATCAAATCTTTAATCTCTGGCATCCTTGAACATTTTTCTCTAGCAAGTAAATATCATGGCAGGACTTTGTACCAAAACCCTGACTGAGTATATTAAGTCAGCATATACATCACAGGGTGTCATCACATAGCATAGTTATTCAAAATAGTGGTGTGACAGATTTTTTGCCCTTGTTGGAACAAGATCCAACACTATCATCTATAGTAACAAAATTCATGGGCTTCATAAGACAGTTCAAGATTAAAAGGACCAGTGGATCAATTATACAAATTAAATTACAAATAAAATACAAATCTTGTGTAAATATTTGACTATAATTAAATATTTAAAATTAAACTCTTTAATTTCAGACACTCAGGAGCAGAGGGAAAATAGCATGCTTTTATCATAAAAGTATACAAGATCTTAGTAATTAAAGGAGGTCATGTGTGAAACTGAATCCTATGTTGGACTGGTATTGAGAAGGTGTGGTGCTTTAGCCCCTTTAGGAAAGTAATTAAAGTAGTATCAGGTTGACCTTATTATTGCTGATAATGAAAAACCTTCTCAGCCTAGGATCACTTCCCATCTCTTTCAGGCACTCTTCCTGTACCATATACAAATATAAAAACATTTGGACAGTGCAAAAGAAAATTCAAATCTAAAATTCAGTGTTCCTCAAATCTATTTTGCCCTTTAGTTAATTGCAGACAGTATTAACCCATAATATTTCATGTGTATGGACAGCTTCATTTCATGTGTTATAACATTCAATCATGCATTTCACACATTCCAAAACATGAGGATGGGGACAATTTGGGGCTAGTAATTACACAAATTAAGGTTTAAAAACCATAAAGAACTATGTGATTGTACAGGTGAGGAGCAAAGCTGAGTAGAGGTTCTTCAGTTTGTCAACAAATGTGTGTTTTGAAAAAACCCAAAGTTCCTCAAAGAAAGGAAGATTTGCATATTTCAGATATTTCTGTTTTGGCTTATTTTGCATTGCCTTGTTGAAAATAAAATGTAGCGTACTGATTCGTCTGACAATACATCCATGCAGAAAAAAGTTACACAGAACAAGGCTTCTTTTTACACAGTAATGTTTTAAGTGGCATTGATGAATGACTTTTCTTAAAGCAGTGCTGTCTGGTTTAAGCTCAGCTGGTTAATCAACAAATTAAATAGATCAGACAAAACATGGACTATATTGACCTTATATCATCTACAATACAGTGCTCTCCACAATTGCATGCATACCTGGTAAAGACAACTAAAAAGAGTTATATGAAATTATTCTTTTGGTGACTTCACTTCTCATACTGAAAAGCTGAAACAATCTAACTGTAATCTTAATTAAAGTCAGTTTAAATTTTGAGAAAGTAAATAATAGCAGGAAAAACTATCATCACGAAACATTAAAGCAGACTTAGATTAAGTTTACCATGTCAATTTAATTCTGAGACCGTACAAATTCAAACTCCTACCTAAGGCTGTAAATACATAATATTCATACATGTTGTATAACAATGTATAACAATGTATGTATGTATAACATAATTCCCAAATATCACAACTAACCATTATTTCAAAATGCAACGCAAAATACAATTGCTTCATCTTTCTATTCTATGCATTTGTTTAGAATTTCATTGGTTATTTTCAGGAGATTCATAATAATGACAAGCTCATTCGGAAGCTCAGCAGGAGAAAAGTCTTCCAGAGAGAGCATTGTTGACTTTAGAGAAGATTCTTGCCAGCACTTAACTGTCTAAATCCTTTGGGAGTACAGGCCCTATGACATTTGATTTTAATAGCTGGCTGTTTTTTTAAGCAAGACGTTCAGAAGGGAATTTGATAAATTTGTCTTAAACACTCTGGAAAAAACTTGGCAACTTTTTCCATCAGGATTTATATCAACCAGTTTTACTTACTGCTTTCTCGGTATGGTAAAATTGCTGTTATTGATTAGACGGTGTGATATACGGCTGTGCTTGAAATTTCTTTCAATTTCCTCCGAAATATGACATAAAACAAAACCATTATCATTTTCATGCAAGTAACAGTATTTTATAGATAAGGAGAAAACAATCCAATATTAGCGGCAAAATATCAGTTATCAGTTGATTTTAAGGTGAAATTAAAGCCATGTATTTCCAATCAGCGGGAGGACCCTCAAGTGTGAGTGGGCAACCTGCTGAATTTAAAGAGCAGAGATCAAAGTCTGAAATTCACAGCACGCTTTAGAAAGTGTATCATGACTAGACCAAATGGATTTCTATGGACCTTACGACATGTTTCTGGTATTTTTAATAGTTGGGCCTGAGTCTGGGCCAGGACAACTTACATTCATGGAATGATTAATGTCCTAAACCAGCAAATTCTAAAATAAAAAAAAAATTTAAAAAAATGTCAGTTGTCTATTACCTGAATCTCAAGAGAATGTGGGCCATGCAGCAAAACAACAGCCATAAGTGCACAAATTGTTCTATCAAAGAATGAGTAAAAAGGACTTTCAGTTATTGTTTTGAAATGGACTAAAATTCCTCCAAGCTAATGTGCAGGACTGATCAACAGTTACTGGAAACGTTTAGTTGCAGTTATTTTTTAAAAGGAGTCACAACCTGAAAATGAAATCAAGGATGACATAGTTTTGCCACTCACAGATATGTAATATTGGTTAGTTTTCCCTCAATAAGTAAATAAATTAGTATTTTTGTATCATTTCTTTAATTTCTTTAATTCTTTTGATGTTTTAAATCATATTTATTCAGAAATATTGAACTTTCTGAAGGGTTCACACACTTACACTGTGTTTTGTGTCCTGAGTTTGATGTTTCATTATGTTTTGTTGACAGTGCATGCTTGCTCCTGCCAGAACCTTTAGCATAAGACATTCCAAAATGTGTTATGCACATGGTTTGTGGGTATCAGTCTTACACGCACCTTAATGCATATCTTAACGTGTCTCACACAATCTCCAGTGATTGCTTGAGGCTTCAAACTATAAAGTTATCCAACACTTTGTTGAATGTGAACTTTTAGCCAAGAATGCATTTAAATGTAGGCTGGAACTTCAGCTGCGCCTTGGAGTAATGTGCTGCTGAAATGTGGCGAGACGCCAAAACAAAACACACCCAGTGCTGCTGGGTGACTAAAAGAGTTCAGAAATATAATCTGTCATATGATGCTTTGCTTATGAAAAGCTTTTGAAGTATCATGTATGTTTGCCTGACAATCATTTGTCTGTATGCATCTTTGAAGTAGACAGTTAGAAACAGCTAGTGTTCAAAAATCAATACCTTGTCTTCCCATTATTTAGCTTTACATGTTAGGCCTTTTTGTTTACTATTAGGGTTACTACCCAAAAACGTCCTAAAATGTGTGCATTATCCATTCACCCTCTCACCACCTTAATCTAGCAGTATTTTCTGAATTGGATTAAGGGACATTGTACAATTGTTGTTTGTGTATCAGATGTGGAACTGAAGTATTATTTAGATTAACTTGTATATGACACATACAGTTATTACAGAATCATAAAATCTTTTTTTTATAGTTTTGTAAAATGAAAAAATGATAAAAGCGTTTTTGTGATCATGAAATTGTCATTTCATAGCTTGCTTTTATGTATTGAGTGGAACAGATGCTACAATACAGTGAAACATCCATGTATTCATAGTTCAGTAATCCCTTGTGCTGTTTTAGATCAGCCAGTACTGTCCATGGATGCCCCACCTTGCAACTTCCAGGACATAAAATATCTGTTGCCAGCATCTTGGTGCTAGATACAACAAATAGCTGATGTCAACCGGTGATTGTAATCATGATTTGAAACAAAGCAGTATCCATGAAATCTGACTCTTAGAGGAGCGATGGTATGATGAGAATCTCAAGTGATCAACAGCTTTGTGAGAAAATTATTGAAATGTTTAAAAAACAATGTTGAAAGAAAGTTGGATTCATGTACTGTATTTAAATCCTATTTTTTCTGATTTGGCTTATTTTGCATTGTCTTTTTGAAAAAAAGATGACGTCTTGAATGTTACTCTGAAATCGAATCCGTCTTCTGTTACTATAGAAGTTTTAATTACCTTTGCATCGCCATACCATAACAGACCATGGCTTTTGGGCATCTGAAATAATAATTTGTCTGTCCACATTAGATGATTTCATTTTATCACTGTGATGATCCATACGATTTTCTTTAAGGAACATTGTTTTTAAATATTTAAGTAATTTTGTTGACAAACTGGAGATCCTCTGAACATCTTTGATCATCCGAACCTTCGTGGATAATGCTTTCACACCAAATCATGATCACAACCATACCTCTTGACATCACCTGCTTGAAATCACATCATTAATTAGGTGTTGTACTCATTACTAGCTCTAAATTGTCCCATCCCAGCCTTTTTTAATGTGTTGGAGGTTGCAGTCTGAATTGAAAGAATGGATGTTACTTAGTTAACCAAAACATACAATATCTTAGTTTCTTACTATCTGCAATGAAATAGAAGGTAAAGTAAGGATGTAAGGACCAATAATTTTCTCTCCATACTCTCCCAACTTTTTCTGATTTGTGGTTGTGTAATGACTGCTCAGTGTCTATCAACAAAAATATGACCCAATTTGAATTTAAGGGCATTTTACAGTTTTATGGATAACATGTTTATTTGGACATTTGTTCAAGCACTGAATCTTTCTGCAGTTACCTATCACAAAGCTTGAGGCTCTATTTATTGGCAAGTGTTGTGATGTTTGGCTCTGTTTTCCTGGCATGTTCACTGCATGGTTACTTCTGTTCAGCACAGACTTAATTATTTCTTTAAATGAAATGAAATCCTGGAGTGGCAAATATAGCATTTTTTTTTTACTTTTTGGCAATCCTTCTTTAACATAAAGCTTTGCTGTGCTAATACAGATCTGAAGTCAGCTTGAAGATTTGGTGAATCATTTACATTTAGCACATATTTGATTTGTTACTTTTTCTATGGACTCCTGTTGCTCGTAATTTGCAGGTTTTTGGCAGGAATAAGGGACCTTTCTTCCCACTCTGCCCCCCTTTAATCCCCGCCATCTCCATCTTAGCGTGGGCCCTCCAAGGCTTACAGTTGACCTCCCTCATTATGGGGTGTTTATTGCCCAAGGAGAACAGCTGAGGCCGGAGCCCATGAGTTTATGCATCCTTGAGATTTGCTGATTGCTGTTGTTAATGGGCCCCATCCAAACTCGCCCCTGCTGTTGCTTGTAATATGGGACGTTTTTTTAAACAGAAAAAGGATATCCAGCACAACAGGGGCTTACCACATAACATAAGCCGTTTAGTGAAGCAAACAGCCTGAAAATCCATTTTAATGCGCATGAAATGATAGTAACAACACACACACTTGTGGTACATTTAAGAAGTGAGAGACGAAAATGTGGGCCTTAGCTTCTACTGCAGAACCCACAAGCCTCCATAGTCCATAACGGGCATTGAGTAAATATTTGACAATGGATAATGAATCCCAGGCGTAAAGTAGTTGCATAGTTGTGTCCTTGCTCCATCCATCATTTACTCCTGCTAATAGTCTTGCCAGTGTTTTTCGGCCTCTATAACTGGATCCAAGCCTGGGAGATAATAAAAGTGGCCATTAAAATACAACCCAGGAGAGATTTATTGTCATGATAAAAAATGGTGATGATTTCTGTTTAATGCAATCCTCAGGTGTGGGTGGATGCTAGTGATGGAGATGCCGTTTTCATCCGTGAATTCACCTTGAGCCACCATGATGACCTTCCTGATGACTTCCTAAATGAAGGTCAAGGAAGCCACAAGTCTGAAGATACGGTAAGTGCCAGAATTAGTATAAATTGCTATGTTGTTGCTGCTTTAACTGTGCCAGTCTTGCCAGTTCCATGGCAAGACCAACGATAACCACTGTTTTTTTTTTACAAAACAATATACATTGTATAAGGTGATTAACACTGCCTTAGGCCGTGACACTGACAAAGACACTGATTTATGTCTTTTAAATGTTAACTTATGGTTTACATAATTTGTGCCATTATCCAGCATACATCAGGGCATAATGAAACCCCACGCGACAAACACAGTCTTACACAGCTGGAACTGACAAAAGGGTAACTCTTGCACGGCTATGAATATAGCAGGACAGAACAGATGGGAAAATGAGTGACGCACTTTTAAGGGTGGATTTGACATCTGTCTGACCTGTTCGTTTTACACATTTCTGGGAGTCATGCTTAGGGACAGTCCAGCTGCTTCCTAAATCCATCGTTCTCCCTCCAGTATTCAGGGCATGATCACACATGTTGCTAACTAATGCAAATGCCTCATTGTGCGTTTGGTTGTTTATTAACTCCGATGTTTAAAACAATGCTGGAACGTGGAAACATAATAATCAGTTGGCTTGGATAACCAAGAGTGATTGTTTGCCTGCTGCAGATTGTTCACATGCATGTTTTTTACAGTACCACAAAATTTCGTCAAGAAATGTGTCCCTTCTGCTCACTGAGATAATGAAATATAGTTGTCATTTCACAAGGTCAGTCGTGCATTTAGCCTCAAACACTTAAGTGATGATTCCAACTTTTCAGAGTACTGAATCAAAGAGTTGGATCACACAAAAGCTGAATTTATATGAAGTGCTAGAAAGTATTTGTAGTCTCATTTACTTATCACCACACTGTAGACCATTTTGTTGTAAACTTGCTTTTGTTAAATAGCTGTTTAGACTTTTTTGATGTCTTGCATTGTCTGGTTGTCTTGATTTTTAGTGACTGGAGCATGTTATATTTCACATGATAAATCCCAATAAATCACACATTCCTTACATTAAGGGGAAAACTGGTATTCCGTAATTGCATATGGTTACTTTGAGTAATTTCTTTTGATGTGCAATATAAAAGGCATGGGTTTAATCATAAAATTAAATAGCCAATCCTCTCTGTCACACAACTAATCTCTTTTAATTAGCTTGTTTCCATCAAATACATTTCAAACAACTTCTTAATGTCTTAGGTCACCAGTTGAGAACAATGTCATCAATGTGTTTTTTAACAATTTAGATCTAAATTGAAAAGGCCTGTTTAATCACTTATATTTATGTGCATGGCATAAAAGATGCATATCGTGGCTGCTGCTGCTGTTGTTGTTTGGCTGTAAAAGTCTTTCAAAGTATTCCTGTAAGTTGAGTATCATCAGTATTTAATGCATATATGTCAGCTATATCATAAAGGCTTTATAAAGTCATATTCCAAGTGAATTGCTGATGAATGATGTATTTTCGCCTGAATGAAAATCAGCACATTTATGAATGCAGGTATGCACTATTCAACAGCCATTATTTCAGGAAATTAAAATCTTTTAACTGCAGACATTGTGGCTGTAAACAGCAGGTCACCTCAACAGCACATCAATGTTGTAGATCCACAAGCAGAGGTAGGAGTTTAAGAGCAGAAGTCCATAATATACTCCAGTACTCACTACTTTATCAGCCATGCGCTCGCTTTCATATGAGCTCACTTTTAGACTGCTGACTTCTCTATCTTGGTTGGTGTGTTTAGAGACTTTTGTGCCATTTAATTATCTTGTGTATGACTTTCCATTACTTATTTGTAACAGTCTTTCCTATTGTACGTAGTACTCTTTTGTTTGTCCCATAATCCACCAACCCCACCCTCCAAATACCAGTGTATTCCCTAACATAACGTAAACTGGTTCACATTCACTTGACTCTTTGTTTCATCTGGTCTATCTTCTGTGTTTTTGCAATACTGTCTACCAGTGCATTTTTCAATCCTGTCAAACAAATGATCAGGTAAATCCTATCATTCTCGTTGCTTTCCCCTAAACACAGAATTGCAGCAGCATTTTGCTGTGTTTTGTATAATAACAATTAATTTCCATGAAATACAAATGGAATGGCATGTGTATAACATTTTAGGCTTTGGATGTGATGGCATTAGGGATTCTGTGGCAGTGGTTTCTCTGACACATTTATGTATTTCTTGTTTAAGAAGTCGTATTTAAAAGTGTAGCCTGTGTGGATATGGCAATGCCCAATCAGTGTCTGTTTCGGTCAGAATGATGGTTCTTAGAATGCAATGCAGGCGTTTACCAACCCATAAGTGTATTTGTCATTTATTTTTAAATAATGAAAAGTTGTTTCATGTGGTTTCTTGAAATCCACTCTCAAGCATTTTTACCACTGTGGCAAACATTGACATGATTTATGATCTTGTTATTAAGATTTTCATCTAGTTTTGGTGCAATTCTACTGGTCTGATGTGAAGGAAACGATCCTGGATATCTGGTTTAAAACTGAACATGAATTGCTATTTGTTTTGGAACATAGTTGGTACATGAGGGCTGTTGGATAAAAATACAAGGAGTGTCTCACTACCTGTTTATCTACTGTAAATTCAGTATGTGTTGAACAATCACAGTGGTAGCTTACATGACATTGCGTCATCCAGCCATTCCTTTGTTGCTGTTTTTCTTGTGTATGTGGAATGTTTACATGTAGACTATTAAGTTATTGTAAGAACGGTATCACATAAAAATATGATCACTTTTCTTTTTTTAATGGAAAAGTGTATGCGTGTTCCTGCCTTATGCCCTGTCCAACCGGCTAGCCACTGGTTCTCGCATGACTATGATAAGCGACTAAGATAATGATTGAATGGACCTTATGAGTGTAGGTCTTTCACTAACTGGGCCCCAAAGTCTCAAAAAGACTTGAGTTACAAGCAGAATTAGTTTCTGTATGTGATGTAATTTAGGCACTCATTTCCTGTAACCACTTAATGCAGTTCATGGTAACAAGGAACAAACCAATTCTAGACAGGGTACCAGTCTATCTCAGGTCACATGCACACACATTCACACAAACTGGGACACTTGTAGATATTTCAACATCTTTGGAATATGGGAGGAATGGGATCTGGAAGAAACTCACACAGACATGGGGAATTTATGGCGAAATATAAGGCTGTGAAGTGACAGAGCTAATCACTGAACCAACTTGCTGCTGAATGAGAACAGGTACTTCAACTACTTATAGTCTATGTGTTTTGGGGAAAGCAAATCATTCACAAGAGAGCATGAAATCATGAACCAATGTTCTGGCATGACTAGTAATGAGTAATGACCAAGGATGGGCAATGTTTGAAAATGAAAAAACTGTGTGACTAGTGACTTAATGTGAGTCTCAAAGGAGTTTGAGGAATAAAACTCCAAGGTTTCTCAAGGCTATTGGATGCCTCTTTGAAACATTATAATTGTCAGTAGTGATTTTACAGGGTGAGTCAAGAGACGCAGCCCTTTTTATTTCATAACAAATGGCAAAATGACATATAATAATACCCCAGCAAATAATGGGTAAATTATCTTTTATATCCAGAACATGACCACCATCTTTTTATCGATGGGAAGGTGGTCATGTAACATATCATAGAAGGGTTGTCTCATAAATCTGTCTAATGTCTGAATTTAATTTAACATGCTATGCATTCAGGGGACAGGACAGTCACTTGGTGTGTAGCATCATTGCCTTATAGTGAGAAGGTCCTGGGTTGGGTCCCCATTTGGGGTGACGTGGGTCCTTTCCTTGTGGGCTGAGCATATCCTACCCTTGTCCTCATGAATTTACTCCATTTTGAGTAAGTGTGTGTGCCCCTATGATGGATTGGCACCTTGTGTTGCCAGCTAACCACCAGCTATCCATTTTTCTTAAATATTTTGTGTGGACAGTATAAGGGGATGAGCATAGGCCTGGTCACTCACTGTTCAGGTGATGGTCAGTTCCCAGAACAACAGTAAGATTGACCAGGTAGTAAAAGCAGTCTCAGTTGTGGTGTTTGGGTGCATATGTATTAGTGTTACTGCATTTATAATTTTAGAAAGATCTACCTTGTTGCTCCCACTTGTAGCTGTATGATCCTACATCATAAGGTTCCAGGACCTGTTTGTATTGGTCACTGTCAAGTCCATTATCAGTGTCTTTTTTTTGCCCTGAGGACACTCTCGACTGGACATTGGTCTGTTAAATGAGTGAACAGTTCTTAAAAAATTACTGATAAAGTGACTGGTGAGTTCATATTAATTTTTTTTTCTGCACTCTCGACAATCTGTCCAATGTCACTGGACCTAGCCAACATTGCAAGTGGTTCTGGTTACAAATTGGCTGCATCAGTGGGACTTTGGTGACCCCCACCTCTTTCAGGCTGCCACTGTTGTGTCTTTGAGCAAGGCCCTTAACGCACAACTGGTTGGACTACAAGACTGTAGCAATTGTCAGTCGCTTGGATAAAAGCATCTGAAAAATAATGTAAATGTAAATCAGTGTGAGCTTATGGAATGCATTAAGAACATGGTATGCCGAAATGAAAAGTAGGCCATTTTGTGGCGCTGAAGTCCTTTAGAGCACTGTACTGTAGCGGAAATCAAGCACTGTATAGGAATGAAAGCTTATTATCTGCATCTTTCTCAGTTATTGCCTATGTAAAGGAAATCTCCTTTGTCTCTTGTAGCCGTAGGTAACTCTATACAGCGAACAGTCTGCAAATTTCTTATCTGACATATCCCCATCAGAAGACCTTTTATTTCCATAGATAATGTTGCACAGTAAGCCAAGATAACTGTGGTATGTAAGACTGAAACATCATTACTATAATTGTTTTTCTCTTCACTTTAACGAGCAGGCGGCAGCTCCCACTTCAGCCTCCCTTAACACTCCATACACCCTGGCTCAGCCTGCCAGCACTGACAAGCACTGGCCTGGTGTAGTTCTCTTGATGGATTGCCGCACTCTATGTAAGAGTTATGATAGTAGATGTTTTTGCCCTGTTCACGCGTCTACAGGGTGATGCCTTTATTGTAATCCTGCCATATACACTTTATGTCTTAAATTAATCTCTGTCCAGATGCCAGTGGTTATATTGATAGTAATTGCTATATTGTCTGACTACCTAAAACAGCATGATAGACACTACATGCTTTCAAAGATTCTTAGTTTCAAGTAGGTCTTTTGCTTTAATATAAACCTTACAGCCCCACAAAGTGGGGGATAGAAAATATAAACCAATAAAGCAGATGACACTTTCTTAGAGGAATACTTGGATCTTCAGTAAAAGTGTAGTACAACTATGGTACTGCTATGGTCAGGAAGCATAAATCAAAAGTGCATTAATCAGCGTTTATATATTTCATAATGTCATATTTATGTGAAGAGCTTATTTCCATAACACAATAATGCCAAAAGTATGATCTGTATCAAGAAAGAGAACCTTAACTTTTAAGTGCCTAATTTTGCAATTGTAAGCAAAGCGTGCACATGTGAATTTTATTAGGATGATTAAAAATTAACTACATCTACCAGCTACAATAAAGATAAACTTAAAAGAACGAGGGAATAGGCAGAATAGCTGGCCTCTGTATTGCAGGTGCATCAGTCACAAGAAAATACATTTAAGAAGAAGTGGCAGCAGTTATGGCCGCATACATCAGATTTGGACAAATAGATTCTGCAAAAAGGAACAGTGGTTGTAAGGCACATTACTGACAGGGGGTTTCATTACATGGTAGTTGCCAAATGCACCAAACAAATCCGCAAATATAATCACATCTGAATGAGCACCTCTTTCACTTAGTCTTAATTAAAAATCATGTGCTTCACAAATCTAAAAATATATTTCGATGACAGCACTGCAGTTCAGATCTCTTTTGTATTAAAGATCAGGCCATCTAAAGGTATAGCTTGGTGTAAGGAGTTGTAAAAACCATTGAACAATAAAAAAAAAATAATACCATATGATGAGTCACCTTTCACTGTATTTCCTACATCTGGTTGTATTTGTCTTTAGAGTACATCATAAGTAAGAGACAATCAAGTTAAGTAAGGAATAAAGTACGACAGGGTGTGCTGTCATAGGAAAATAATTAATGCCTGGGTATGGCGATGACCTTACCCATCCAGATTTATGGTCCAAAAATATTTTATTCCACTACAATGGCCACATGCCAACAGTCACATTTTTCTTTGACAGAAAGAACTTCATCTTCAACTCCATAATTTTTATAGTTACATTTAATTATGTGGACCATGCATGGTGCAAGTCAGAATTCTACTTTCAAATTTGTTGTAACAGCAGTGGAAAAAATTCACCTCTTAGATTAATTGTTTATTTTAATATTTTATTGACAAAAAACTATGCTGCAGAAGCTGTGAATTTCATAGTGTAATAGTTTTACTTACACTTTACGTGGCCTACGTCTATAAAGACAGTAGTGGCACATTAACTGAACTTCCAACGATCTTGCAGAAAGATTATGTAGTGACATTATCCCCCTCCTCCTGGAGGCATTTACATTCAATCAGAACCATGCTTCACAGAAAATTTTACCTATATTATTGATTCAACATTGCTGTTGTATAAACATGATTTAACTCTGTCAGGATTCTAATAGACTATAGTCCAAATATTTAATAATTTGCTTACAATGCGTGGCCTTTTATGTCCTCTGATTCATTTCTAGATACAATGCAAATTTCATTGTCAGGTAGTATTGTAACTTTCTGTGTGTATGTTTGTTAGTTTTTAATACAACTCATGGTGGCTTGGTGGGTAGCACCACTGCCTCACAGCAAGAAGGTTCCTGGTTCAATCCAAGGGTGGAGCGACCTGGGTCCTTTCTGTGTGGAGTCTGCATGTCCTTCCCGTGTTTGTGTGGGTTTACTCCGGCTTCCTCACACAGATGAAAGACGTGCGTTAGGTGAATTGGTTTCTCTAAATTGTCATTGACTTTGTGTGTGGGCATGTATGACTAGTCTTGAAATGAACTTGTGCATGGATTTAACCTTGTGCATGTCGCTGGACGGCCACTGATGCCGATAAGCGATGTTAAAAAAGCCAAATAAACAAACAAACAATACCACTCATGGTTGGATATAATGTCATGCAGTAGGACAGGGTTTAGGATCATACTGTGAATGTGTTGGAAGTGGTATAGCATTTTGCCTTTATTCCTTTGTAGTTATGTCATTCATGGTATGTGTTTGGTATACTTGTGACTGGCCGTGACAGCCATGGGATCATGGGATTTTCAGCATAGAGTGTGTGCAACCTAGAGTTGTGACGCGTGAATCACCGTAATAGAAATGTAACTGTCTATTGAATCCAATTTTTGTATTGCACAATTAGGTGCAAGTAAAGCCAGGCTTTATTTTATTTATCTAATGTCTGAAGTAGTTATATTTCCAGTCATCAGTTATGAATGGGAATTCTTCCTCATCAACTCAGTGAAAGAAATAATCAGGACCGGGTGTTGGATTAATCAGCCTAATAAGAAAGACTAATTTATAAATCCTACAAATTGATGTGATCTTAGTTAATCTGGTTGATCAAAATTACAGTTCATAGAAAGTTCCAAACCTCTGCAAAAATGTTATTTATACAATTATACATCGTATAATTAAGTAAGTAACCTTTGGGGCAAAAACTGATTAGACTCTAAATAATAAAAGACTGGGTCGAGGCGAACTAAAGTAATGTTTCAAATCTAAGCCATGTAAATCAACCCCACACCTTACATAGCTCTCATTACAATCTCATTCCAATGCCAGATAATAACCTCACTCAGATAAACCATTAAAGAGCTACTATACAAGAACATTATTCATTCTCTTGAAACCACCGGTCTCTGCATCTATCCCCTGATTACACTGATGCAACATTAAACCATAAAGCAATAAGGGAAACTATCCAGAAGAATGTCTGTTGAGAAGTACACAGTGGAACACTGAGATACATTTACTCAAAAACAAGACAACTGTGGCTGTAGTGTTCTATCTTTAGAGTAGGTAGTGGCTGCCGTGTATCATTACACTTTGAAATAACTTTTACTGGCATGAAAGAAACACATAATGCGAAGATTCATTTCTAATGCATTAATTCTGCTTGATCCCTCTTTTTTCATGTACTAAGACCTTGAGTATAACACTCATTATATTTCACTGCTAAGCTGTACATATCCAACTGGTGTAGTGGACATAAATATACAGTACATATTTGCACAAAGCTTAGTTACATTAGTCTCTGTGAAGGCATAACCAAACATCACCAAAACAATGTGTGGACAACCACCTGTGCTAGTTTTGAACGTCCCGTTACAAAACTATATAGGAATACGGAGTTGCTTTAATATGTATAAAATGTTGCATTGATAGGAATTATTTAATAAGACACGGTGAGCCACATGCACTAAAACCAGGACCTAATGACCCTTGCTTAAGCACTACCCCTCTCAAATAAAAGTGGCCTTCATCTTTGTTTTACTGTATTCCATTTAAACAAGCCACATATAATAGCTGAACATTAATCCTTTGTGATGTATACATAAAAAATACACAGTCAATTTGTATTTTGTACCAGATACAAGGTCACAATAAATGAATTGCTTAGTGTTGAAAAAAGGATTATGGAATCATCAGCCAAAAATCACTGTGTAATTTGCAATTCTAAAACAAATAGCAACACAAATCTAAAAAGTGGACGTTAGGCTACAGACCAAATATAGTCTATAGAGTTTTTTTTTGAGGAAAAGCATATCACCTCAGTGACATAGTCCATATCTTCATTTTACTGGAAATATATGGTGTACATTGGTCTGTGAGAAAAGTCTTGCAAAACCGATCTGTCAAGTTCCATTTGAGAAGGTTGGAACCAATTAAAAGTGGAATATTATATTGGGTAAGTCCATGCCTTAGTTAATACAAGATCAAAGACATCTGAGGAAAAGCAACAAAGTACTAGTTTTTTTGTAGTTCCGTTTTCCTCAACATTAAATGATTTTTATCCTACTACGTGACCCAGAAAGAACATGCCATTAATTAAAATCATTTTATTTAAATTATTTGAGCTATGCATTACAAACCCTAAATATGTGATATATAGAGAACTTTTTTTGGTGTCATATATTTGATATTCCATCATTTTTGCCATGGTTCGTGCTTGAACACAAATCCTCATTCCAATACAGAGGGTGTTAGCTTGCAGTATCTGGCTTGCAGAGTTATTCACTAGGCCTGGAAACAAATTTGGCCTCCTTCTGGATAGATGTTCTCTACTGTTCTACTTCTTCTCCAGCAAGCATTTACTGGAAGTATGCAGTGCCTTTGCAGAACATAAACAGAAACAAATGAGGTCCATGCAGCATGTGCATAATCAGGCCACACAAACTCACCAAGTGGAATTGTGAGAATTCAGTCGGGCACAGCTCACAAAGCACTGCCTTTCACTCTGCAAATGTTCTTAGTCCTCAACCACAAAATTGGAAAAATAACCTGATGTGTTTCCAAGATGAAAATCATGCTTTGTGCAGAAAAAAAAAAGTTATGTTGTTAAGCAAAACACTCACTCCTGAATCTCTTTGCATTTTTCTGCATGTTTCTGAGGATGACTTGAGCAATGATTAGATCCTTTCTGAGGATGCCTGCATTGATGGTCTTGCATCGTGGTTTGGCTCTTGATTTTACATTCTTATCAGTATATCAGATGAGAATAAATATACATTGATTAAAAAACATGATAGAACCATGACAAGGTGTATGGTGCAGTCTGTCACGAGCCAGGGTACATTGCAGGCATACTGCGTGAAAGGGAAATCCAACAGTTCAACTGACATTTAAACAGATTGTTACCCATACAGTGACCATCACGGAAAGGACATGCGATGAAAACAGTGTACTAATCAAACAATCTTGAAATGGAAGCAGAGCATAAACAGCGGTAACAAACACCACTCGTACATGCCCAGAAACAATCTGCATTATTGAAGCTGCAGGCATGAGCAATTATTAGTAATCCACGTTTGAAGGCAACTCCCAGCAAACTTCGAGAGTAGGTCCCAGAGTAGGTCACTTCCCAGCTCACACACAGGCACACATTAAAAAGTCTAAAACCATGAAATCCAAAATGTATACACAGGAGCAAGCTTCGATCGACTTATCCCTTATTCCTCGCCAGTGTGTACATCCACCTCTCCGCCTTGTTGCTCCGTACTTTCACTACATACTCTGACTACCGTTCATTGTGTCATCCATTTACATTATATTAGATGGAGTCCATTTCTGGTCTCAACCCATCCATTAAACCCTTTCTTTATACCTATCAAACACCTTGCCGCTGTCACACTGTCCTCATACATATCTTGTCTAACCTATCATAACCTCTCTTCAGATTCATAAACACACAATGCAGCTCGTTTTGGCCTTCTCTATATTAAAACTCAATGCGAACATCAAAAATCTAATTGTATGCCATTAGCTTCGAGGTCTGTAGGTAAGCTCAGGGTTGTATTTATTAAAAGGCATGGTGGTGCAAGTGGAAAACCTTGTCACATCGCAGCTCCAGAGATCTGTTTGATACCAATTTCAAACTCTTTAATAAGAGACAGACGTTAGGTAACAATATCTGATTCTTATCCTGTGCTTCAGCGAGTAATAATACTGAAAATTGTTATACTTAGTGTTGTTAGTTACAGCATGTCTAATACCTAATGGTATAAATGAATTTCACTGGTTAAATTCACAAATTGTATTTCATCTTTTAATATTTGATCGCAAAGCACTGTTGGCTGTAGCTTTTATTTCAGTGCTCTAATGCCAATAACTCTAATAGAACAGCTTTATAAAGAAATGCACAATAATACTATTATTGTTTTTGGAAAGGTAAAGTTGTTCTTTGTGTTACATTTCCAAGAAATTTAAGTATTCATACAAAAATAAAAAAGTAAGGCACTGATACAAAGCAGCACTAAAAGAGAAGTTCATCTGAGTCTGAAGTTTAAAAAAACTGATACATTTCACCAATTAATTCTTCAGACTTCTCAGGTACTTGTTGGAAATGTTGGAAAATAGTAGAGATTTAAAATGTGAACTCGCAATCCAATTCCACTATCGTGTTACTTATTTTCTACCTAATGTTAGAACATATCCTACCTCTTGCGTTACAGTTATTCCCTCCTTATGTGCTAGTGCTGTCTAATTAATCATATTTTAAGCAACTTTTTAACTTGATATTTGAGAAGCCAGATTGTGGATATTGTAGGTGAAAGTCACTTTATAAAGAAAGTAACAGGGCTCTGATGGGTTCCTCTGTTTTGCTACTTTATTTTACTTTTCCTCCCACACTTCCTGAGGAGGCAACCTTCTCTACTCCTTGTGGATTTTAGGCACTACAGTGCCATTTGCTGATTTGAACATCCAAGCATGGTCATTGTCTGAAATGAAGGGCTGGTAAAGAATAAACACATTGTGCAGGGGAACAGATGAACTATAGTTTCTCACAGTTCACCACCGTGTTCTGTGGTTTTTATGTGACATACTAATAGGGAAAACATACAGTTACAAGAAACACCAAGCAGAATGACCTACATTTTTGGATTTGTAATATAGGTTACAGCTGCAAATTGCTACTGGGATGTCTCTTTTGAGAGTAGTAGTGAGGTCTGACTCACAACTGACACAACACAGATCTTTAACTAGGTGCATGGCTCAAGATGTCAGAATAATGGTCAACATGTCTGAGTGATGTCTGTTTCTAAACAAACATGTCATGTCTTTGAGGCTGGTTGGGCATCAGTGTTGCAGCACAAAAGAATAATCCCCTGACTGGCCTCACCTCAGTCAGAACCTGCTATTTGTGTCTGTATGAGACTATATATGGGCCGAAGACACTACCGGTGCCTCCAACAGAGGACCCTGTAGTGATGGACTAACATATTGGAATGCTTACCGCCTTTTCTCTGTATGCACGTTGAAATAAAACAATCAATCACACTAATCTGTAGGTGATTGACCAAAATTGGTTTGTTGATCAAGAAAGGTGTCTTATGTTAAGCCTACCTAAAAACTGCTGTGTAAACGCGCACATGCCTGCTGAATGAGCTTTGTTCTGGCTCTAGTACAGTACAATCCTTTAGGCACATCATAAATTTCATGCACGCCTTACCTTGTGTTGACCTTCAAAGTTTTTTTTTAATGCATTCATTGTTAACTGTAGTTTCAGAATGTAAATTTTCAGTTTAGTAAATAGACTTTTTATGGAAGACCGTCTTACTTTTCAGTCATTTAAACCAAAAGTAATAGACTGGCAAAATATGATTGCAACGAGCTTTTTCTGAACTTTCCGAACACTAGATGTCAGTGTTTATTTAAGTACAGAATAATGGGCGTCTTACTACCCGAGTATAGAAGACAAGTGTGTTACAACTGCGTAAATAAAAAAAGTTATATATATATTAGTGTGTGTGTGTGTGTGTATATATAAGTATATGGCCATATATACATTTTTTTATTGATGACTGGACCCAAAAATTTCAAACATACAACTACTTTAAATTTCACGCATAATTTCATTTCCACTGAACTTTATACCAAGCTTTGTGAGCGTTAGCATATCTTTGCCTTTTGACCCTGTTCCCCTTCTGAAAAAGTAGTTTCTTGTTACCCTTCCAGAAAGATAATTCCTGATCAAGCCTCCTCAGATCTCAGACTATAGAAGCAGAAACTTGGCAACCAGATATAGCTGCCAGATACTGCTATCGCTCAAGTGCAAGTGGAGGTCACTACAATAAGAAATGCCTGCCTATGTAGCCTATAGTACTGCATACAAATTTCCTGTGTTCCCTGGTTGCATTCTAATAAAAAAAATGTGAATTATTGAATTATGAATATGGTTATTATACCATATGATGAAAATGGCATATCTAATTAAAAGGTGGCCTGAAACGTATTTACGGTACTGTAAGTGTGTATATGAACATATCTCAACCAAAACATTAAAACTACCTAATATTGTTTATGTACGATTGTGGTGGCTTAGTGGTTAAGGTACTGGACTATGGACCAGAAGGTCCATGGTTCAAATCCCATCTCTGCCACAGTTGGGTCCCTGAGTAAGGCCCTAAACCCACAATCACTTGGATTGTAAGACTGTATTAAATGAAAGTCACTCTGGATAAGGCCATCTGCTAAATTACATAAATGTAAATGTAGGTAATACGACTTAATGTCCACACGCATGTTGGCCCAGGGTTTCACACTCACTCCACTGGTTTGTGTTCTTCCCATGATAATTCCTGATCTCATCACTTCTCCAGGCAAACAGTACATGCAAACCCACATGAATGGCACTGATTAAACTTCTTGCATTGGACTCCTGTTTTTAGGTATCCATCACTGCTGATAGCGAGAACCGCTATTGTTCCTTGTTAATTCCCCTCTTTTGCTTCTGAAAGGTTCTCCCATTACCATCATGTCAACTGTGAGAACTGTCTATTTTGTTACCATCTAATGTATTCCTAGCACTGAATGCGCTGTTGTCGTGAGATAACGTAATGCCAATGTCATGCTATTTGTAATTCCATCTGTACGTGGTTTCATGTTTTGGAACATCTTTGCCCTCTGTGGGGTCCAAAAGTCTGAGACCACAAATTAATATGTAAATTTAATTCAATGATTTAATCATATAAATAGCATAATAGTATGCATTGTAATGAAACTCACTGTTTTAATAGTTATTTTTATACATTTCAGAGTTTGTTTGTATTTGGTATGTTTCACCTTTTTTATAAAATTAGTGAATTGGTAAAATAGTGCATTCAAGCTGGCATGGACATGGAAATGTTTTATAATCCATGTTATCTCCGCATGATTTCACTGTATTCCAAAGAGCATCTTGTGATGTTAGTGGATGAATGGCTTTTTCTGTGCCAGCATAAATGCTCTATAAGGATTAGGTCAGTTGATTGTGCAATCAGTAATACTTTTTGATATTCTAGTAGTTTCTGCATCATCATCTTGCTGCAGTATGATTTTTATTTCTTCACAAAACATTTATACTAGTGGATTTTTTCTAGACACTTGTTTTGCCTTTGAAGTTTAAATTATGTTGGTCATGTTTGGATCAATTAAAATGTCATACAAACTTGAGACCATTTACTCTGCTGCCATAATAAATTGCTTTTAAATGATGTTTCAGTTTTATTCGTGGTACTAATGCAATGTTGGGTTGTACAGCGGTTAGCTCAGATGACTCACGTGTGTGTGTGTGTGTGTGTGTGTGTGTGTGTGTGTGTGAGAGTGTGTGTGAGAGTGTGTGTGAGAGTGTGTGTGAGAGTGTGTGAGAGAGAGTGTGTGTGTGTGAGAGTGTCAGTTTACCATTGTCTTGTTATAAAGGCTTCTAGATGAAACTGGTATGATCATGCTATCTGTAAATGGGTTATAAAATGACTCGACATTACGAGCCTCCCGGCTGCCATGTGGTGCAACATTTACACAATATGAAAAGGAGTTCTGACAGGTCCAAAGATTGTAACTGGCACTTGGGCTTAGTAGACTAGGACCTTCTGCTTCAAATCTGACAACATGGCTGCCTGTTAGCTCATGCATGTACTATATATAATTGGGTTTAGTTGCCCTGTGATGTCGTGTGATGTGTAGTAGAGACACCTGGTAATAGTTATAGTAATACAGCATATAGTAAGCTGTTTGTTTCATTTCTGTACAGGAGCATTGGCGTGTTGACGTACGTGATGTTGACCGGCTCGTCTCCTTTCCTTGGCGACAGCAAGCAAGAGACCTTTCTCAACGTCTCCCAGGGCAACGTCGACTACTCGCAAGAGCTCTTCCATGACATCTCCTCCCTCGCTGTGGACTTTATTCAGTCTCTGCTGCACCAGAACCCCAGGTACATAACGTGGCCAGCCGGTTCAGGAAGCTCAGGTTACTTTCAGCAATAAAAACATGCGGTTGGAAGAGCACATTTACCTCAATCATCAACTCGTACTTGCGGTCAAACAAATCTACTTGATCTTTAAATCTAAACTGATGCTGCGATATCCTGCCACTTTCCCGCAGTCCTCTGAAACAAAGACTGTTGTGGGTAATTAATGGCCGTTCAGATATTTCCCTTCTTTCACCGCCATGAAAACTGACGACAGACTCTGGCTCTGGGCCAGGACTGCATTTAGCACTCAATAAAATGCTCGCAGATCAGGGACGTGAGATTAAAAAAAAAAGCAATGTGGAAAATTCCTGTGTGCACATAAACATGCACACAGTGTCCTTGCAAGGACATTCCATTGACATAGTGACTAGTGCAGCTAAATAATGCTACACCTTAACCATAAGTTCAGTAAAGCAAAGCTTTTGGCCATTTTTGTTTTTCAGTAAACGTTGCCGTTTTTGTTTGGAAAAAAAAAAAAAAGGAAGTAAAGCAGTGAGGACTGGCAAGAGTTTAAGTCCAAAGTTGTCAGGTTTCCATATCATTGTGAGGACATTTGTTTTGAAGTGCGCATAGTGAGAACGAGAGGCATATGGACAGGGAGAGAGGGCAAGAGAGATTTTACATTTTTATCCATTTCTGTAAAACTTGCATTTAAAAAAATCTTCTCCTCTAGGAAACGGGCCACAGCTGAGGAGTGTCTGAAGCATCCCTGGCTGAACAGCCACTCGCCTCCCCTCACTCCTCCCACCACACTCGACGAGCAGGAAACCAGTCAGTCCGAATCTGAGCCAGAGAGTCCTGCGCCTTCTCCAGAGTTGCCCGACATGCCGCCATACCCCACCTGCCCCGGGCAAGGGGACCTGAAGACGGGCCGGGACACTTTCATGTTCTCCGAGTCGTTCCCGACTCGACCCGAAATGCAGCAGGAGTTGATCTGCTAGAGCCACGGGAAGAAGAAGAAGAAGAAGAAGAAGAAGAAGAAGAAGTCCGTTCGTCTGCTTCTTGGCTCATGCTGGTGTGAGCTGCTTTAGGCGGCAGCCATCCACTCAGGTGGCAGTGTTCTTTCCCGGGTTGTGTACTTGCACGTGAACGCTTGACTGCAGCGAGTGGAAATTGAGTGCTCTTGAACACGTCCTTCTGACACCCCATAATAAGGCATTTGTAAGTTATTAATAAACTTTTTAAATAAGCCACCCTGGACTTTTCTCTGATCCTGCCCATCGGTGTACATAGAAGCTTCTGTGGTTGGTGATAGCCTGCTGGCTGGAATTTGGAAAAAAAGTGTGACCAAGCCTTTTTTTTTTTTTTTTTTTTTTTTTTTTTAAAGAGAGTTAAACTCTCAGCACCGACGAATGTTAACCAGGTCAAGGACGATCGACGGACGCTCGTTAAGCAAACTCAGCCGAGATCTGGCCGCTGCCCGGTGTGTGGGCCCGCCTCGGTTCTCCTACCCCTGTGGATTGCCGTGCGCTTTTCGTTGCGTCTGGTGGGAGGCCCAAAACGTTCCGGACTAGAAATCCGTCCGAACGACTCACTTATTGTTAAAGCACTTTTGTAAAGGAGATCCATTTAGAATCGGGATGTTTGCTCGATCGGCAAATTGTTCACATGGTTCAGAGAAGCACGGACGACTAGTGTAGACGTCCACGTTGTGTATCCACGTTCCTTTACTGTAGCACACTTCTCTCACCACCTCCCCCAGGTGCCACAAACACCTTTTCTGTTATGGAGACTTTTTGACGTTTTGCTTCGGTTGCACAAATTGTATGTATAGTACGTGGTTTAGGGGCAGTTGTGTTTTTCGTTCGCCCCCAGCCCCCTCCTCTCCATCTTGACCTCCATTGCCCCGGTAGCATCCTGATCTGTATATTCTGTCTGAAGCGTGGCACCGGTGGTCACCCGCACGAGTGAAGGTGTCTCTGAAGTGAGCGACGGGAGACGAGAACATAAAGACGTGAAAGAAGTGTAATATTTTCGGTTTTAAAATAAATGCTGTGTCTAAATAAGTATTTTTTTTTCTATGTTCCACTGTATTTGGAGATTGAATATGTAAAAGAATAATGTCTTAATATTAGAATTTTATACTTGTTTCCTATGTGCTTAAAGAACATTTGCACTTGTGTCCATGTGGACCATCTTTTGATGAGTTGCTGGCAAAGTATTGAAGAATAATAAATGTCCATTTTTGTATATTTGTGTGTTTTGTGCTTTTTGGAATGGTCCTGATGATCTGATTCTCATTCTATTTGTTGAATTCTATTTGTTGACACATTTATGTTTTATTTAAAACAGACTAAAGCACTTAAAACCCTATACACACCAGTCGCTTAATTAACGACGTCTTTCTGGTACCGAGTTGGACCCTCGTTTGCCTTCAGAAATGTCTTAATCCTTTGTGGCAAAGTCTCAACAAGGTCCTCTGAACAGTCCACAGAGATCCCAGGGTGGAGCGACCCGGGTCCTTTATGCGTGGGTTTACCCTGGGTACTCTGGTTTCATCTCAGAGTTCAAAGATGTTAGGTTAATTGGTGTCTCTAAAGTGGCCCATAGTGTGGGACTGTATGCGTTCCCTATGATGGATTGGCGCCCCGTCTAGGGTTGTTCCTGCCCTTGTGCCCAGAGTTCCATGACCCCATGTGGATTACGTGGATTACAATGGACGGATGGACATGTATAATGTTAATCTCCCATTCCATTACCCTACTGTGCTGATACCTGGTGACTGTGGAGGCCATGTGATTACAGTGAGATTACGCTGTCATGTTCAAGAAAGATGATCTGAACTTACTCGATATCCTGAAGAAAGGCCACTGGTAGTGAAGGGATGGACATGGTCAGCAGCAATACACACCAAAATGTATCATGATAATATCCCCAACACCATTCCACCACCAGCAAGCCTGATCCGTTCATACCAAGGCAGGATGCTTTCATGCTGTCGATGGCGAATCCAAATCTTACCTGAAGCGAAAACTGAGACTCCTCAGACCAGGCAAAGTTCTTTCAATCGTCTTTCGCCCAGTTTTGGTGAGCCCATGTGAATTGTAGCCTCAGTTGCCTGTTCGTAGCTGACCGCTGCTGTAGCCCATCTGCTTCAAGGTTTGACACGTCGTGCAGTCAGAGAAGCTCTTCGTTTGTGACGAGCGGTCATTTGAGTTGCTGTTGCTTTTCGATCTGCTCTAATCAGCCTGGCCATTCTCCTTAGACATCAACATGGTGTTTTTGCCCAGAGAACTGATGCTTTTTTTAAAAAAAAAAAACTATTATCTGGAAACTTTAGGGATCTGTGCCTGTCACCTTTTACTCTACGACAGGTTCCATTGTTTAAATTATAACCCAATTACGGTTAGAATAATAGGATTTTTGTTTACTTTTTGACGTTGCTGTTCAAATGCGATACCGGCACGACTGCCATCTGTTTTAACACTTTTTTCACGTTCTTTCCCCAAAAGCGTTACATAAAAGCCATTTTATCATGTAAACGTTTTGATTAAAGCGTTTTCAAGTCCTCGATTGCGACTTGATTAGCTAAACATAACCACAACAGCGCAGGAAACAGCGCGGTGCCTGAGAACCCTGCTCTGAATACAAACACATACGCGCTGACATGATCCATGAGTCCCTGTTCGTTCCCTCTGCCTGTGGATGTTTCCCTCACTCTAAAATAAGAAGTTAAACAATGCTATAGCCTGCAATCAATTCTCGCTTTAATGTGCCTTTCCTGCAAACTTCGGCTCGTCTCCAGGACTCCAAGCAAGCAAACACATGGGTCTCAGGAGTTTCCGGTTCCCTGGAGAAGAAAAGCAGCCTCCTGCTGTTTTTCAGCCTGGAATGGGGGAACTGTGATTATTTCTCTCGCTCTGCTTTGTTAAACCTCTTAGTCTTTCAAATTAGAACACACATCGCGGCTTGCTTCCTAACGGAGCATGCTCGCTTTGCCGTTTGATGCTGACTTGCAGTACGATAGAGGTGTCTGATGGATTCCACACCTACAAGTGGAGAGTTAAAATAAGGAATAAAGGTCCTACAGGTTTTGTCGGCTTATGCTGGCCACCGTGGATGTGTCAGTTCAGGTTTTCTTTTAATAACAGCACCAGTCCTGTACTGGCCTGGCTTATGAGAGCTCCTGATAACTTTATCCACTTTTGATCTACAGCATAGTTCGAAGGAGAGACAGATGGGAAATGGAGGCATGGGTGGAGGGGAATAAAGGTATGGATGGTGAAATGGATGGAGTGGTGAATAAAGGGTTGGATAGTGGGATGGGTAGAGTAATGGGACTGCGGTAGTGGATAATATACTGGACTATGGACCAGAAGGTTCATGGTTCAAACCCCACCTCTTCCAAGCCGATACTGTTGGGTCCTTGAGCAAGGCCCTTAACCCACAACTGCTTGGACTGTAAGACTGTATCAATTGTATGTATATACTTTCTTAATCCTGGATAAGAGCGTCTGCTACATGCTGTTAATGTAAATTGAAATGTAACGGATGGCAGGGTGGATAAAGGGATGGAGAAGAGAGGGGTTGAAGAAAGGATTGATAGCGGGGTGGTTGACGGGACGGATGGATGGAAGACTGAATAGAGGGATGGATGGAGAAAGGGATGGAGCAATGAACGAAGGGGTTTATGGACAGATGGATGGAGAAATTGGTGGAGGGCTGAATAAAGGTATGGATGGGTGGAGGAACGGATGAAGGGATGGAAAGTGGGTTGGATAGAGAGGTGAATAAAGGGATGGGGGTGGATGGAGGAAAGGGGAAAGGATGGAGATGTCAATGGAAGGAAAGATAGAAGGAAGAATGGAGAACTGGATGGTGGGGTTGATGGGTTATTGGGGGCGGGGGGTGAAAGGATGCATTTGTGACCGAGACAGGGACACATGGGCACTACAGAAACAAGCATGTACAAACTTGAATTTACAAAACTGAATATAACAAATCCACACATGAACAGTGGAGAACTTTCAGGGTCTTCTATGTCTTCAAAGAGATTTCAGAACTAATAATTCTTTAATTATGTTGAGTCATAATATTTTATTTGGCATTGCTAAGTGTTCCAGCTAGCTGCAAGAAGGCCACAAAGATCTGTTTACGGTTCGGCGTAATTAGTAAGTACCAGCCAATCTGGTTCTGTTTGCTTATGGTGGATCTGCTTTAGACTTTTGGAAGTCTTAGAATCATCTCAGAAACATAACGTGTTACTGATATTAACAGAGTAAGCACTTCTTTTGGGGTAAACATTATGATGCTATTGATCGATTTCATGTTTTTCAATAATAGACCATATGATGAGTGTCCTACCATGTCTTGGTTTCATGTGGAGGAGTAACACAGTTATTTTGATGCATGTTGACCATTTTTTTGGTTCTTAATCAAAGTTGATTTTGAAATGTTAATAAACAATGAATTTGCTTCTATATAGCACTGAATAATAATCAGACACACATTGGATATTACTGATTGTGCACTAGGACACACTCTTGAAAGTAGACAAGCCGGTTGATGTAGTGTGATGCTCTGGGCAACGTTCCGCTGGAAAACCCTTGACGTCAGTTTGACATGTGTCAGGTGGATCATCAGTGTATACACCTTAACCGTGCTAGATTTCAACTGCCATGTGTCTTTCTTCACTCATCTAAGGTTTTCTCGTTTCTTCACAGTACAGGGAGCAAAAAAAAGATTAGTTGAGGTAATCCTTTGCAGATGTGCTGGATAGGGATTAGGTTGAGAAACCTAAGTATTCCTTTGATATCACTGAAGCATCTCACACAAGGTTTCCACAAGGCATCTATTTCTGTAGATGTGTTGGCCATGTACACACACACACACACACACACACACACACAGACACACACAGACACACACAGACACACATATATATATTTGATTATTCCCATACTTTCTTAATCCAAAGTGTTTCTTGACTTATGAACAGTAATAAATTGATTCTCAGAGTTAATCCACATGTTTTTCATATGTACACCTCAATGTTATTTTGCCCCGGTAATAATAATCATATTTCAAGAGCCACAATAACATGGCCAATTCCAAGAAAAAGGGATCTGGAGTTCTAAACATCCTGACAGAGAGTGAGATATCCCCGGATCTGTGTTCCTTGCACAATGTTACATAACCAAAGGACAACAGCCCAGGCAGAAGAGTCTTCTGTAGTGTGAATTAAGCTAAACTGAACTGTTTGCATTTAGTTTAGAATGATCTTGGTATTCAAATTTTAACCAAAGTTTTCTTACATCACCAAAATAACGTTGATAGTTTTTGTGTTTTATATGGCATTATATGGCATATTATATGGCATTTTATCATTTTATGGCATTTTATCAATAATGGCAAGTCATGTCCCAGAATTCAAAAATAGTATCATAATTTGAGGTAAAGAAATTGTGTGAAAGTGAGTCCATTTTCTCTTATTGGCATCATCTCTATAAATATATATCTTACTCATCTCTTTCTTACTTATTCTACAATTATTCGAAACATAACCCAAACGTTGTCTTTATACTTTACATACTCAGAATTGAAATACAAGTAAGCCCAGTTTATCATCAATCCGATCAAATTCTGTTCACTTTACTGCCTGAGATCTTAAAAATCAGAACAACATATAATAGGAAATAAAAATATGTCTTTATAACTCGGGTCATTGCAGACATGGTCACCACAATCCAGTGCTACGGATCCACGAACTAGGTGAGAGTTAAAGAGCAGCGGAAATCATGTTGGGACTAGAGAATGTTCTAATTCAGTTGATGTGTTTAGAGACTTTTTTATTTTATGTACTCGTGTTTATTAGTTAAACATTCTGCTGATTAATTGTAACCAGCTTTTAATGGTATTTGTATGTGTGCCTATTGTTAGAAGTACTCATTCATTTCTGTGTATTCTCTTTAACCTACAACTACTAAAACTGGTTCACAGTCACTCGTTGAGTCTCAGTTTCTTCTGGCTTCTTCTTCCATGTTGTTTGTAATATTTTCTACCAATGTGTTAATAAAAAAAGGTATCAGGTACATCATCCTCTAAGACGTTATGACTTTCCCCTACACAGGGTCAAAGCAGTGCATTACTGTATCGTCTATAATCTTTGTAAATTTGTTTACAAATTTGTTTGCTCTATTGTGTTTCACTCCATGAAGCATTTCTGAGGCAGACAGTTGTCCTGTTAAAATAACCTTTATATATACATTTCAGTAACATAAAAAGACTGTGTGACCTTTTTAAAGTCCGGTGAATGTCCATTTCAGTCAGCAACCTGTTTTTCAGAACTTAGCAAGGATGGTAAACAATACATACCTGTATGTCAATTCCCAGTCATGTTTTGATGTAGTTAACGTTTTAACCCCAAACACCCACAGGGTACCATTAACCTGTAGCGACTGTGTTTGTTATTTTCTGTCAGGATTCCTGAGAAACTAGGATGTCAAACATTCCATGTTCAGTGAACTTAAAGCTGGGGGGTGCTCAAATACATCTCTTCTTCATATTCTTCATTTTTAGTAGACAGAAGAGACTGTGACAAACAGGCACCTGTTTTATGACCCATGTCACAACAGCAAACCCCCACCCTGAGGACATTGAGACTAGGGTACCTGCCCCTGGCACCTAAACTGGAATTATGCTGCCTGTGGATCAGCCATTTGGATTTAAAATACCGAGGACATCACAAGAGCACAGCCTTGCAACTCAAGCCTCAACCTGCTAGAGGTGGAAATTGAACCAGGGAGGCTCAGTATTGAGATCCAAAGCTCTACTAACTCTGCCGCTCTGGATTATTGCTGATGGTAGGTTTAGGCTTGAGTTGCAAAGATGCATTCCATTCCATATAGGCCTCAATGGGCAACAATCGTCCATGTTGGGTTAGATCTGGGTAACTAATTTTGGGAAGAGCCAAAAGCTTGACAGGGCTGGAACTTGAACCCTCAGTCCTTGGGATAATATCCAGTACCTTAGTCTTTGTGCCAATGCAACGTAGCTCATTAACTGTACGAGATGCAAAAGCAGAAGTAATGAGTAGCTGAGTATTTAAGTGAGCAATAACTAAGATACTTCATTTTCAGAGAAGTATTTAATTATTTGTAATTTCGTTTTCTCAGTGATTACCCCAACACTGGTGATAATTAAGTGTATATTAGACAACGCCATTATCTTCAGAGACTTCGTGTCAAATATTTCCTCTACCTGGGTGTGTGATTCTGCTCAAGTTAGTGAGTACTTGTTGACCTGTGGCTCCAAATAATACCAAAAGATTTTGATAGGGTTGAGGTCACTTCACTTGTCAGGGAAACATCAGTGGAAAAACTGAGGGTAATTTATTTGGGTAACATATATTCTTTGGAATATTTTTTAAAGTAAAATGTACAGAATTCAGGTCTGAGCACTTCCAAACTGTAACTGTTGGGCCCTTCAGCAAAGCTCTTAACTGTCAGTTGCTTGGACTGTACCTTGTAAGACGGTACTCGTTGATAAGGAAGAGTTCTTAACAATTATCCATCCATTATCTTCCGCTTAATCCACACGTGGGTGGCGAGCCAGCCAGTGCCCACCCGTCAACTCTGGGTGCATGGTGCAAGGGCAGGAACAACCCTAGATGGGGTGCCAATCCATCGTAGGGCACAAACACCCAGTCATACACTAAGGGCCACTTTAGAGACACCAATTAACCTAACACGGATGCCATTAGACTGTCAGAGGAAACCAGAGTACCCGGAGTAAACCCACACAGACACGAGGAGGACATGCAGACTACACAAAGAAAGGACACAGGCCACTCCACCCTGGGATTAAGCCCAGGACCTTCTTGGTTGTGGCTTGGCCTTCTTGATGCTACCCACCAAGCTGCCCTTTTTAACAATTCTAATAAATCATAATAGTAAATACAAATCTGTATTTTAACTCCAGACTTTGCAGTTATGAACAGTCAATCAGCACACTCACTTCAAAAGTTAATCATCACTGCAGACCTACAAGCAGAGGTGATAGTTTTCCATCACACATAGTCTAGAGACTGTTCTAACCCGGTTGATGGGTTTAGAGACTTTTTCTACGTAAATTACTTGATTACTTGTAAATGTTTGTGTGGATGACTTTCCCCCACTTATTCTCTCCAACTTAAAACTATATAAACACAATATATAGTATTTGGTCATGTATTACCATAACCAAACAGAATAATTTTTTTTTTTTTTTTTTTTAAATTCCGTTTGGTTATGGAAAAATATGACCAAATACTATATATTGAGTTTGGTGTGATTATAATTAGCACTTTTAGGAAGATCTTGTATTTAAGTGGATGGGCTGGTGTCTCTCAAGAAATCCTCTGGTTTGGCGGGTTTGTCCTTTTACTATGCCAAATGTGATCCATTGTGATCCAGTCTGTGTCAACACTGCTCCTCATGTGTTCTGCAAACACACCCCGGCCTACAACTGATGATCCACATCTAGGCTGCATTCACCCAGGTGTGTAACACTAAACAAGAAGGCTCTGCCATTGTCCTGAAGCTTATAAACTGCCTAGTGTAAACAGTTATTTAGCCTCGACGTCATTGTTATATCTCAAAGAACTGTGGTTAACTGTGTGGTCTAGTTTATATTTGAAGTTTCTAATATAAGTAATTAATGCTGGTCTGGCAGCCAAAACAGAACGTTTGTTTGATCCACAACCATGGTTCTAAACATATTATGATATGACAAATGCAATCACATATAATAACATTATGTTTGATGTGTGTGTTTGGCCATTGTTCCCTGCTTGCTTTCTTTTCTACGTTTTCCATTTCACTTGTTTTGACTCGCTTTTCTCACTGTCTCACTCCTGACCTTGGATTCACTTTGTCACTTTTCTCTGGATCTGATCTGACGTGTTGCATAAGCAGGAAATTCCTTCATGCTCCTGCTCCTTATTATTGACTCATTAAGGTGGGAGAGTAGAGGAATGAGTTTGAGAGATCATGTGGATTAAGATGTTGGTCACCGGACACGTTCTCTGTGCTTCACTCTTTAGTCATCATTTTCTGGTGCAGCAAAATACAGGTTTGTAGAACTTGCTTATGTTCGTGGATAATATATTCGTTTTGGACGCTCTTTGTCCAGTTGATCAGTTCCATTTAGCAGGAGCACTTTGTGGGTCTATGATTTCAGACAGTAGTCTGTAGACTTTGTTTGCTTTGCTCTGTTCTCTAATGTTCAGGACCCCCATTGGACCATTACAGTTGATGTACTACATGTATTTGAGTGGTGGATCATTCCCAGCCCTAGAGTCTCACTAGTATGGTGAGTGTGTATTGTGTGCTCAGATCACATGCAGCAGTGCTGTTGTTTTTCAAAAGCAATTTTCGGAGACATTTTAGGTGTTCACTCACTATGCATTTATTTAGCATTATCTGCCCTGTTGCTTCACCTTGTAGATATAACGCCAGCGTTTTTATTAGTCATCTAATAATCCTTCATCAGTGGTTAAATGATGCTGCTTACAGGATGCTGATGGCTGGACATTTGTGGTACTCGGACTATTTTCAGTCCAGTATTGACACTTTTAGGGAGTCAAAAGTTTTAAACTCCAGCAACACTGCTGTCTGATCCACTCATACCAGCACAACGCATCACCACCAGTGCTGAGGTAGCTAATTAAAAAAAAAAACAGCCATTACGATTGCTCGTTACCTGTTTACAATTGTAATGGGATTACTTGACTTATTACTTAGTGGGAAATGGAATCTGTGTACCAGATCCTACTTACAATTCAACCCACATGAGATCACATCTTAGGAATGAGAGCGAGCACAACTTGGGCCCAATATTAAAGTGTTGTACCAGTGTTAGATAAGGCTGGCAGTGTTTCTAGCAGGTTCCAAAAGCCTTACATCCTTAAGTCCTTACATATGGCTGTAAAGAGTTGATCTGTGATGGAACTCATCCATCTGTGGCCAAGACTCATCTGCTGTTCACCAGCTGGGATAAAACTACTAAGGGTGGATCACAGTAATGGAAAACAAAGGGTGGTGAGGCTTGGTTTTATGATAATCAAACCTGATGCACATATATACAAATGTGAATGAGCTAGAATCGGACATCATCAAATGCTTTACTCAGCTACGGACAGTTTCTCTTATGGCTCTGATGACATGATCCAAATTCCACTTTCATTACTGAACAACACAGCAAGTGAAACCCAGTTGTCATGCCTTTACCGACTTACTGTTGGAATTTCCTGGAAAATCACCTAGACAGGTTTGAGTACGCAATAGGCCAAAGTCCAAATTCTGAGTGGGTTTATTCAGAGATTCCCTAGTATAATGTTTTGGTAATTACCAGGAGGTATCATGTGCAAATACATGACCACAAAAGAGGAACTGGCCCCTTTCATGGAGTTTTTGGGTACTCAGAAAACAATCGCGAGACATCTGTACATTGGAGCCATTCTGAAATGAAGGAGCTGTTAGTTATTCATGCCAAGGTCAAATCTTTGTGTTGTACATACAGCATACTTGAGTCAAATACCGGTGAATATGTGGCATTATAAGTAGGGCTTACCAAATTCCCATTAAAATATGCTTAATTTACAGAGATTTCATAGATCACACTGATTCTTCAATAAAAAGGACCCCGTTTTCACATCAATAACCTTCGGAAATCACAAGAAAGCTACAGTACATATCATAGCCTGCCTGAATGGTTTAATACATGGCAAATGTATTAAAAGTTTATTGACTCAAAGAACTTGCATCTGGTGGCAGGGTTTTCCTCAGTTTTCAAGTGAAGGACGTGATGTGTGCACAAGAGGGGACGCCTATGGTTGCAGGGGTCCCGAATTTGGCACAGCACCATCTCATAGAGCAACTTAACCAGTGAAAGAAAGGCAATTGAGAAATCAAATCCACATTTTCATTTTGAATTTCCACTACCCTAAACTTGTCCTTTTTACTGCCATGAATTAGGTAGGGCCCTAATTATAAGGAAAACGTCTCTTAATCAAGACAAATAATTACACTATATGACCAGAATTCTGTACACACCACTTCTTTAGTGATTTTGATCTTTAGTCTCATTTCAGCCATTCTAATTTACTTACACACAACTCCAGTATGTAGATTTATAACTTTGAACTCCACCTGGCTGAAATTGCATGTCCTCCCCTTGTCTGTGTGGGATTACTCTGGGTGCCCCCACACTTTCCAAAGACATGCGTTAGGTTAAGTAGTCTCTCAAAACTGGCCCGGTATGAATGTGTATCGATTTATTCTAATGTGAATAGCCAGTGATGCTGACGCGACGTTATAAGCAGGTAAGCGTTTCAAGGTTGAAATAGGCAATCACACTTATGAGGTACAATCCAATTGAGGCTTACCTGCCTTGCTAATGGACCCATTTATGGCTGCCTTGGCACTGCTGAGATATCGACCTGCATGCCAGTTGTCCAGTCAAGTACTTTCATTTTGCCACTGCTGTGACGAGTTGGTACCACAGTCCCAATATATACTGCTCACAAACATTAAGGGACATTTCAAACTGAAATATCCCTACTATAATATCCCCTCGTTTTTGTAAGCAGTATATAACATGAAGCAATCAGACATGAAATCTTAACAGACAGTGCATCCTAGGAAATTTCAGTATATATGCTGTAAAGTAAGCATCGATTGCTGTTCACGACAAGAGCATGGTTACATCGATACTAGTCAGACACATTCATAACAAGCCAATTCAGAGCGACCAATTAACCTAACGCACGTCTTCGGAATGTGAGAGGAAATCAGAGTAAACTGAGCAAACCCGCATGCAAACTCCAAACTTTAGGAGTCCAAGGTCAGGATCAAAACGGGGAGCCATGAAGTGACTGCGCTAACCGCTTGCGCCACCATGCCGCCTCGTATGAATTATGCTGTATACACTGTTAAATTAAAAACAACCGTACATGGGTACGCTGCTTTGGAGTGTGAAAGGCATTCTTTGTTCTGGAGACCCTTATGTCAGAGGATCTCAGGGAAAGGATTTAGAAATGTAAAGCGTGACCGCTGGCAAATTCTCCAGGGCACCTACTGAAAGCATACGGACTTCATCCAGCATTGTCTGATTCACACAACAGACCATCCGAGCGCATCAGTACAGATCCCGAAGCCTTTGCACACGCCACTGAAACCGCCCCCGACCAAACTGTGGTAAAATATCCTGGTGCCTTGATTTCGTGATTACCTTCAGTGCTACCATGTGTCTCCAGATTCTGAAGAAGAGGAGAATGAAGCGCACAACAACAGGTCAATGAGTGTGTCAGGCTCTAATGTGTTCCTCATGTGGCTCAAGTACATACTTCACCCCTCCAAAACATACACACTTTCTCGCTGTGTGTACGTGAGCCTTTTCCTTGGGGCACGACTGCATTCTTCTCCAAAAAATACACAAATGCTTTTGGTTGCACATGCTTATTTTCTCCTCTGGCTGCAAACAAAAGTTGAGAGTGGGTACAAAATAACACAGAAGAGGCCGAAAATGCTTTTCTTCTGATGGTTTTTCTTGCATCTGATCTTTTTCTGGTTTTTAAATTATAGCTGTTATTTTTATAAATGAATATTGGTAGCGCTGAAGTGTATGTAGGACTTTATTCCAGCTGGTCTGGGTATACGTTTGGGTCTATGTGTGTGTGTGCTGCCATGTATTTACTGTATCTTATTATGGGGAGCACGGTCCCCTTGGGAATATATGATAAATTTGACACTGTGAGAACATTTGATTGGTTCCCATAAGGAAGCTGGGGAAAAAAAAAACAAACAAGCATTTTTAATTTAAACATGACCTAAGTATTTCCTTTTGGGATACTGAGGTTAAGTTCAGGGTTTAGGGTTGGGGTTAGGTGTTGGTGTGTTGCTGCAGTAATTCCCAAGTAATACAAAGTAATTCGATAAGGTATTTCACAGAGGAAAAACATATTTGTGTGGAGCCTATAAGGTAAATATAAGAGCATTTTAGATTCTGTGACCAATATCCATTACTGTTATGCTACTGAAAAGTGGTTTTGTTTGCTTCAGCCTTAGAAAAAATAGACCAGTTATGGAAGTTATATTGATAGAAAATGTAATATACTGTACAAACATGTACTGTATTATCTGCTAGCTTCAGGTCCTTCCACTACATTACTACCAGTTTAACCCAAGAGCTGTAAAAATGACTGTGAAATTCGTCGATAAAACCAAGAAGTGGCCAAATTACCATCAAAATCCATAGTAGAACTGCGAAGTTTATGGCCTGTCAAGCAATTTACAGTTTTACTAAGAACTCTCACGGTACATTTTTCTTAAGAAGGTCAGGACTTTGACATGACCATGCCAAAATATTAACATTAGTCCATTCATCCTGTCTTTAGTAGAATGACTTGACTCTGAACCATTTCTCTGAATCACAGACAGATTTTCTGATATTATATTTTAGCATTTGCTGATATAAATCAGAATTCACTGTTTCACGAATGATGATGGCAGGTCACCCTGGCCCAGATGCTGCAAAACAGGCCCAAACTATATGGAACCAACGCCGCGTTTGACAGATGGGATAAGTTTCTTTCTTTAATTTGCCCATTTGTCATAACGATTCTCATTTAAAGCTTTACGGTCTATTTTGGTCTTATCTATCCACAAAAAGTGTTTCCAGTCATTTTTTTTGGCTCGTCCATATCATCTTTAGCAAACTGCAGTTGGCCATGAATGTTACTTTTCTGCAAAGCAGAGGCTTTCTTCTCACATCCTTGCCGAGCACATTATTGATAACTCTTTTTCCTGAGAGCCTTAAAAATCTCCTTTGTCTAAATCTCGATGCATTTTCACAAACAAACATTGTCATCAAGTGCACCCGTCTATGACTTACGCCTGTACTTAAAAACACCAGGGTGCCTATCTTCAAATGAACTGGCAATCCACTTCATCCACTTTTACCTCTCACATACATATAGTTATTATTGGATCATGTACCTCAATGAATAAAAGAATTTGATGATGTTTTCTGTTTCGTTTATGTTGAAATAGAGCTTGCAAAATGTGTGTGAGTGTATGCGCCTGTCCGTGCGTGTGTAAGCGGTTTTACTGGTCTGTGCCCGTGCCACTATCAGGGTGGAGCAGAGATACTGGTGATCATGAAACTGCTGTCATAGTTCCGTTAATAATTCGTCAGCATTTAGGAATGACAAGTTGTTTCTTCTGTATTTGATACTGCCTGTAACCAATAAACACTGATATTACAACAAGTCCAACAACATCTCAAAAGCACACAAAACCTGTTTATTGTTTTTTTTTTTTTTTGTAAAGCAAACTCTAACCTGCTTTAAATATGGGATGGGACTGCTTTTTCAAAGGCATGATGTTATTATGTCTACATCTGATTTTTAAAAATGCTTTGATGATAATAATGTGCCCTTGAGAAACATGGCCGAAAGAGCTGACTATAGACTGGATTGTATTATTAGTCCTATTTCCTTCAGTGAGCTTTAGCTGACTACCTGTAAATAAATTCTATATTAGTTTACACTAGCTAATATAGTTTTACTCCAGCACGTCTTACAGACCTCCTAACACCATCTATCCCATCTGGAGGACTACGTTTAACAAAACATCCGTTAATCTGAACAATCAGTCTCAATTTAGCTGGTGAAAGATGTTATTCTTGGACAGCACGATGGCACAGCAGTTAGCTCGGTCACCTCACAGCTCCTGACATTTTGGCATTTGTGGAGTTTGTGTGTACTCCATTTGTCCGTGTCGGTTTACTTCGGGTACTCCAGCCTGCTTGGTCTGTCTTATAGAATGTGTCATGATGTGTCATCAGTGTGGCTCAGCTCTTTTCTTTGATCACTGCTGTGTCTACTGAAGTGGTGAGGTTGGTTCGTATGTAGCTGGGTAGGAGATGTGAGTGCATCTCTAATAAGGTCAACCACAAACGTTATGCTTCCATCATCTAATCAGTGGTGCTTAATGAACTCACTTTTTTCAGAGTTTGGAGAACATTTTTCCTGTCTATCTGCTATTTTCACCTCTGCTTAAAAGAAGTCCTAAACCTCCCAAAAGTCTTGCTCCCCACTCCTAACAGTATTTACCGTAGGAACCTTTTAGGGGTTGATATGCTATGGGAACAACTTATATATTTACTAAGCTCTAATGTTAGCTTTAAGAAGGAAACGCCAACAAAGGTGTGTCCCTATGTCTAAGAGTCATATGTAAAGCCCCGTGAAGGACTGATGCCTTGTCCATTGTCTATCGTCACTTTCTACCCAGTGTCTAGTAGAACCCTGATCAGAGCTGAATGAAAATACGGGATCTTCAATCGCTGGACAGAGATAATCCTTGGTGCATGTATTCCTTTAGAAGAAATGTATTATGAACACAGAAGAAGGTAATGGAATAATTATAAACACTGATCTGCAAGTATTTAAGAATATATTTTCCATGACGCTGCCCTTATGGACATCTTCAAAGCCCAGGAAATAGCCTGATCTGTAGCTACATCTATTCTACCTAAAAGCTCTGCAATACTTTTAACACCTGAACCTGCATTCCAGGAAACAACGATCACTTTTAGTATCTATAAAATTAAATGATCTACACTACTCACAAAAATTGCGGGATATTTCATTATGGGATATTTCATTTTGAAATATCTTTTAATTTATGTGAACAGTTTACCTTCAGTTACTCATCCTGCAATTGCTTATATTATATTGCTTGTTAGTCGCGTCTTCCTTCCCGTGGTTCGTTCCTTGTTATGATCTCTTGATGACATTTCCAGTAAACCATCTGATAGTGTGAGTTCTGAAGTGAAGACGGGACAGATAACACAGGCATGTAAACTCTGAAGTACTCACAAGAACAGGCGCCGATTAGTTTGACACGACGCAACAACTGCATTTAATGTTCTTACATGTCTAATAGAGAAACATTTCAAAGGATTTTGTGCTATTTAAACTCTGACCAAAAATATGTGGACACCCAATACATCAATGTGTTTATTCCTAAAGATGCTGAAGGGGGTTGAGGTCAGGGTTCTGTGCAGGCCAGTCAACTTCTTTCACATCAAATTTGACCGTCTGTTGCTCTGCGAGACTGTCGTTCAGATACAGGAACAGTTTTTTACTTAGCGATATTATGTCAACTCGAAAGAGCGAACTATCAGTCTCATTATTCCTCTTTCACCAAACGTTACAGTTTTTAGAAGTGAAACAAAGCCTGGTTAATACATCAGAACGCTGAAAGGTGAAACATCATTGAGTCACTGCTAAGTTCAATGGCTTCACACGCTCCAGTCAATGCTTATGATCGTGAATGATTGCTTGTGTATTGCTGCTTGGCCATGGAGACCAAATCCATAATGGCAGTGACAAATTCAATATAAAGACATATGTTTGTGGACACCCCTTCTAATTACTGCTATTTCAACAACTCTCACTTGTAACACATTCATAATATAAAGAATAATAATATAAAGCAGAATGGGTTGTCCTGATACACCAGCTGTTCTCAAAATGGCATTTATAGGCTCCTGCTTCCTACAAGACATATGACAGTTCATCAACTTTCTGTCCTGCTGTTCATCAAAGTCCACAGAGAATTGGTTTGCCAATTTTGAGAACTTTTCTGACTTTCCTGTTCCACTCTATCCTGCCACTATCTACCTATATCTCCTATACTGGTTAACTGTTTGATCCCTGTCCAGTCTGTATTTGTAGAATATATA
>JAUZST010007994.1:0-13830 GCA_034779995.1 Parotocinclus haroldoi | reverse complement strand
AGAGAGAGAGAGAGAGAGAGAGAGAGAGAGAGAGAGAGAGAGAGAGAGAGAGAGAGAGAGAGAGAGAGAGAGAATAAACAGACATAGAATTACAAAGATATTTCTAATTCCCCACTAGAGTCACTACAAATTATTTGAGCCTTTCCTCTTTAGAATACCTCCACTCCTTTACAGGCCAGTAATTAATTCCTGCTTGGAAGCGTAACAGCCAATAAACCACTTTTTCAAAATGGGAGGAGATAAACAGATATGCTAATAACAAATATTGGAATTAAGATATGTGTATATTATGGAGTTACTTGAAATTTTTGGGTCCGGTTGTTGACAATATATTATATGTAATAATTAAACCACTATTATCTAATGGTGCAAGACTTTTGCTCAGTACTGTTAGAAAATGTGCAAAAGTTTGGACACTTTATTAGACTTAAGCATGCCCCATGCAGAGCTTACAGAAAATAAACAAACAACTAACATAGGGTTTCTAAACCAAAGGTTTCCTAAGCCTATAATAGGCCATTAGGTTGTTCAGCTAGTCAGAAAGTTCAAAGTATTCAAAGAACGAAGCATACATACATGAAATCCCTGTACAAAAATAGTGACTTAGTGGAGACCCATCAGACACCACTGAGATGAAATGGAATGACAACTGTCAGTGTCTAAGCTCAGCGCTTAGCCTCACAGTTATGTTCCATAATCTATTAGAAAACCTTCTCAGTAAAGGAAACACTGTTCAAGCTTGATTGTGATACAGACTCCATACTAATATTTGCACCCCATTCAGAGTACATGATCAAGATAAACAGGGTATAAAACACAAAAAATATTTTTTTCACAGTAGCCACTAACATCCTTAAAATACAAATGGACAAAAGTAAAGGGATTAAAGCACATTAATTATTGAACCCAGGTGTTTTATTCAGTCCACATTGCCCAGGTATATAAAGCAGTGGACAAGTCTGAATGCTTTAGCATGCCAACAGGACCAGCCAGGTCCATAAATGCATGGTTGGGTGATTTTGGTGTGGAAGAACTTGACTGTCCAACACAAAACCCTGACCTCAACCTCATTGGATACCTTTGCAATGAACTAGAGTTGTGATTGCAAGACACGCCCTGTTGTCCGACCTTAAAATGCTTTTCTGGATCAATGGGTAAAAATTCCCACAGACACTAAAAGAGACTAAAGAGACTAAAATCTCATAGAAATACTTCCTAAAATTAAATGGTGGACCAAAGGATGGACCAACTCCATATTAATGCCTGTGTATTTAGAATAGGATGTCATATAAGCTCCTTTAGGTGTAATGTGTTGTCCCAACACTTTTTTCAGTGTGGACTATGGTGGCCTAGCAGTTAACTTACATGTTCAGGATTTAAGTCCTACGACTGCCAAGCTGCCACTGTTGGGTCCTTGTGATAGGCCCCTATCCTCCAAATGCTTTAATTTGAAAACCACTGCCTCACAACAAGAAGGTCCCGGGTTAAATCCCAGAGTTGGGCAGCTTTGGGTCCTTTCTGTGTGGAGTCTGCATGTCCTTCCTGTGTCTGTGTGGGTTTACTCCGGGTACTCTGGTTTCCTCTCACAGTCCAAAGACATGAGTGTTAGGTTATTTGGTGTCTCTAAATTGTCATTGACTTGTGTATGCAAAACACCCCAGCCATATAACTAGAAACAGCTGCACGCCGGTCCCAAGCCTGGATAAATAGGGAGGGGTGGAGAAAGCAATGGCAAACTACTCCACTATTCTGTCGAAATACTTCATGGATCACATCGAAGAAAGACAGAAATGTGTATAGATCGATGATCCATCAAGTGACCGAGAATCGGCCGCAACTGTATGGTTAATCCATCCATAAATTATGAGTTGGTCTTGATAAGAGTATCTGCTATATCATGTGAATGTAAATGTATACTGTATGTATACTGAGTATATTAAATTACATGCATGTCATTTGCTTCTCTCTGTTAGTCTGAAATACAAGGAATAGATGTCTGTGGGCATGTTAAAAAACGTATTGAATACATAAGGTCTTCCATCATAGACCTCAGAGACCAGTCGACATGGATGGTAAAAACATCAGAGCTAACCTGGGTTACTTGATGCTCTTACTGACTGCAACCTCTTAGGTGGGCTGTACTTTATCTACACAACTATAATTGATTTAAAAAAAAAACAAGTTTTAAGAAAATGTTTGGTAGCTGTAATGATATGCTTTAATCTAAAACAAGTTTATGCAAGTTCGGGCTGGTGAGTCAATACACTAGAAACATGCTAGCCAAAAACCTTAAATAAACACAACTCTCTTTAGGAAGTTTGTGTGAAGTCTGTGGTGTGCATCTATAAAGCAGCAACATATGCTTTATGTAGTCAACATGCCATTGATCTTTACAAATTGTACTGACCTGCTAGGACTGTGGTGGCCTAGTGGTTAAGGTGCTGGTTTATGGACCAGCATGTCCATGGTTCAAATTCCACCTCTGTCACAGTTGAGTCCCTGAGCAAGGCCCTTAACCCACAATTGCTTGGATTGTAAGACTGTAGTAATTGTAAGTCGCTCTATAAGGGTGTCTGCTAAATGGCCTAAATCTATCGGTCTTCAACCAATTTTTGCAGTGTGAACCTCAAGTTGATCAAGCTGAATATTGTGTTTAAAAACGTCACAGAAATCAGGAACTGTGTCTTGGCACTTTTGGCTTCAGAGGTTAATCAGGGCTTTGCATTTTTTCACGTCCAGGAAATTAACTGCTTACACCATTTGTACATTAAGTACACACATTAAGCCTTCAAGGAGTTTGTACATCTGTGAGCATATTGGAGCAATGTTGTTGCTTCTTAGGATCAAGAAGAGCCAGTTGAGATGTTTCAGGTATCTTATAAGGAGGCCTCAAGGTTGGCTCATGCTAGAACTTGTCCAGACATCTGCCCTGTGCAGATTAACCTCTGAATAATTTGCAATAATGCTATCTATCTAAAAGCAACTAAATGGGTTATACTTGTCTCTAAATCACTTTTCAGTGTAAAAGCATGCCAATCACAGAAATCAATATAATTTTTACCTTTTGGATTTCAATATGTCCTCCCCTCCAATCAAGGAGATTTACTGGGATATAAATCATCAGTCACAGTTTTATGTCTGTCCTGTTGGGCAAGCCTTAGGATTACATGACTGATGGGTATATACAGTACAGGATTCCCGAGAGTAGTGCCATCACAAGTCCAACTATGGACCCTCAGGCTACCACAGTCATAGCACAGAATACAGTTAGTCATTAAAGTGATGAAAATACTCATTAACACATTAGTGGGGTCATACTTTATTCACTGTCTACCTTACAGTAAAATGTGTGTTTTTCAAATTGTTTCTTACTTTGTGTAACCCTAGGTAATCTGAGCCGCATGATTTGTGACATCTCGTATGTAGTATGCATTCAAAATATTGTCCAACTAACTTGGAACAAAAGAAATGTCTTAAACATATAATGCAATTTTACTTTGCATTCATTATTTAAAATAGAAGGCAACCAGAAGTGTTGTAATACAAGTTTTCTTAAGATGCTTAGGTAATGCTTTGCTTGTGCCCTGCAGAATGCATATGTTGTGAAGAGAAGATTCTGATACTTCCCTGTTCTTTATATAAAACCCGTTGAAACTCGTTGGGATGGTATGGAAAACACAAATAGTAAAAACACAGCAGTCCTTACATGTACTTTGACTTTAAAATAATTGCAGACAGTATGATTATGAATTCAATCCCAGGTTATGTTTTGTCTGATCAGCATGATTTATTTGTTAATGAACATCCATTCCTTTATTTTTCTTGTACAGAGTAATTTTTGGCTAGTTATGAATTAAAAAAAAAACTTAATTATGTAAGTTCAAACAGGTGATTAGCACAAAACATTATTCCCCCACCACTAAGTCCCTTTCTCTTATGAAACGTTGGATTTTGGGATGTTCCAAGTGATGTTGCCACTGTTTTCTGTGTTTCACTATTTCACCAAGCTTCACATTCAGGTAAATCATGTTGCAGTGGCATGGCAAGGGCTGAGAAATTGCAGGATGCACACTTTCAATATTAGGGAACATTCAGATACTTCAGCACTTGTATTTAGTTCATTTTCACCAGTTATATAAAGGTTGTTTTTGCATACCATTTGCATTGTAAAACATCTTTCTTTGACTTGTCATTTGCTTTTTTGATGTTCTTGTTTAATAAAAAAGATGCTTAATTTTCAATCGCTTAATATTCATTTTGAAGTATCCTCTAACTTTTGTAAGCAGTGTATAAAAACTGTTCCTCAAAGTCAGAATAGAATGTATTTACATTTTTCAGGACTTTGACTTGTTTGCAGTCTTGCTGAAAAGTGCACAGACACCCATGGAACAGTTGCATGTATCTTGATGGAGGTAATATTGCCGTAAAATCTCTTGTACTTTCTGCATTAATGCTGCCATAAATAAAAGTAACCTTTGCCAAGGCCACTGACACAGCCCCATACCATGACACACTCCGGCTTTTGGACATGAAGCTCATAATATTGTGGATTGTCTTTGGCCTGGAGAACACAGCCTGCATTTCGTCTACAAAAGGTTTGAAATACTGATTTGTCTGACCACTATAAGCACTAGGCACCTGCTATTTTGCGAACTTGTTGAGGATTAAGTAAATATGAAAGAAAATTAATATTTGAATGAATATGAATATTTCTTGGTAACTGCTTGTCTAATACCAGAACCTTTGTGATACAGCTTTAACCACCACACAAAATACTGATTAGCCAAATACAGTAACTTTGATGAATTTATGCATGAATGGTTTAAAAATGCGAGATGTCTGTCATATGTTTTTGACTGCAACCCAGAGGATCTTTCATAACCAGTTTGGCTCCCAGCCCCTTCTTAAAATTTGATTTATTCGGCTTTTAAAAGTCATGTTATTTCTACATATCTGGTCCGTGTGACTTTGTCTGATTAATAGTTGCAGTGGGAGAAAACACTGAAATGGCTACCATATATTATCTTGCAAAAGATATATTTCTATATCATGCCAAGTCTTGAAAATGACTAGTATGATAACATCAGGCAGAATTAATTATCAAAAACTTGCATTAATGTTTAAAGTTTATGTCACACATTATTGAAATAATATGATTTATCATTCATTTTGTTACTAAGATAGTAAGATACTAAAATATGCTATAAAAATACAGTACATTTTGACTTTGACTTTGACTTTGAATTGAAAAAAAAATACAAAACTGGAATTCTAATCAGGAGATTAAGCTTATCAAATTTAGTTAATCAAATGTAAATTAGGTAGTCTATATTCCACTAATTATGCATCTGTATTTTACTTTCAAATGGGGTGTGGTTTAGTTTGGGCTATAATGGGAAGCAGTGACTGACTATAGGGAAGGCTTTGGTGTAATTAGTGATGGCACCTGTTGCAAATGTAAAGTTATCATTGTAAATTGTAAATGTCACAATGTCTCATCCTCTTGTGCGTAAGTGAGCAAAACTAAGCACTGATAAAAGCCACAAGAAAGAAGAGTTTAAGTCTAATGGTTTGTTTGGGTTGGTTTCCTGTTTGTATTTAGCTGATTTCATAATGGAATAAAGAATAAAATACAGCACATATGTTGCTAGGAGAACTCCTTCTGGGTTGCAAACAGTTTTCTTTCCTAACTTGTCACATTCATCATGGTGTGTACCCACATGCTATATTGAACTTATACAGTAATAACCTGATATAAATATGATTGGGCACATTTTCCCATCTTGGACGTAGACTCTGTTGCCATACTCAGGCTCATTTAACCACTCAAAGCTAACTTGTCCTGTCTGGAGAAGATTATGACTATTTTTACTTTTGTTGTGTTTTCTGGGAATTGTTTGGCATGGCTGGAAAGTTACACCGCTAATCACAGGCTACAGCCTGCACTTCCTTTATCAGTGGCACGAATGTAGTCTACTTTTATGGATTCTAAGCTTAATCAGGCTTCCAGTCTTTTGGCTAGGTCTTTCAAAAACCCTTGAGTCCAGAAACCAATGCTTACCAGCGCAACCACAGGAAGCTGTGAAATAAGGCTTAATGGCCACAAATAAGAGCATCTCAATCATGTAATAAGGTGGGAATTTCACTTGTTAAAGAAACCTACTTGGAATTTCATGAGAGTAACAACTGAGGGCATATTAGTACATTTTTTCAACATGCCTGTACTACTGCACTGCAGTACTGTACAAAAGATTTAGGCCACCATCAGATTTATTGTTTTAACAATGATATGTTGACCCTATATAGAATATCGATGATTTATTATAACACTCTTTTTCAGTGATCTCCATTCCAGTCTTTGTGAGCTTAACATATCCTAGCCTTTTCACCAAAAGTGATTTGGCTGCTATACTTCCAAAAAGATAATTCCTGCTGATTCTTCTCTTTAGATTCTTCTAGTTTCTTACTTTGGACACTGCATACAAAATTTATATATATATAATCTAATTATCAATCCATTTATTAGAATACAACCAGAGAATACAGGAAATTTCGTATGCAGTGTCCAAAGTAAGAAACGTATATTTAATGCAAATGTGAACTAGGAATATTGCACAGCACTGTATATAGTCAAAAGTCTGGGGACACCTAAAAAAATAAAAAATGTGAGTATTCGTATTAAGTTTGTCCTAACATAGGTACTATTGTCCCTCTTTTGAGAATGTATGAACTGAGTCATAGTTGGTATTGCAATTTCATTTAAAGATAGCTGATTAATTTAATTCGGGGCTATATGCAAGCCCAAATCTATTGGAAGATGGAAACATATAAAATGAAGAGATGTTTTGTATGGCACATACCACCACTGTTCGTCTGTGGAGATTCCTTTATGCTGCTTCTTGCTGTTAATTAGATGCTAAATGTGGCAGAAATAACACTGATCTGCCTGCTACATAAGTTCTTCATGAGACAGTCACTAGGAAGAGTGACAATAAAATGGGAAGTTCCCATAGTAACAAACCCCCATTTCGAACTTGCACAAACTTCACCTTCCGTAAAGGGGGACCAGATGGCAGACATTCCTGGAATACCCACCTGTGCCAGAAAATGATCATCCTCTTTCTAAGAGCATTTGTTTTTCTTCCTTGTCACTGCCCTTTTCCTGAAAGCACACTCAGCTCTATCTTGAGATGGTCATCTCATGTTTGTATGCACGCCTGCTTTCCATCTGCTCACAATGAGAGTCCATATTCAGAAACACTTGCTCACCACATGCTTATTGTTCCTTATGTCTGCAACACTATATCCTTTAATCACTTCCTAAATGAGCTCTAAAACAGAGTCTGGGTCTTCCAGTTATACAAATATTAGTTCTAAAACTAAATAATGGATGTACCCTGACAATACATTTCTCACCAACTGGGTAAAAAATAATAAATGAAGCTCCTACCGCTTTCAGTAAAGTCTGAAGGGAGGAAAACAAACACTATAATGAATATGGCATCTATATAATTTTTTAACATCTATTGAGGGGTGTGGCGGGATCAGATCATGCCCTGGGAACGTTGCATGCTCGTGAAGGCGTAAGAGGAACTGGAATACATGCCAAGCTCCAAACCAAAATAGAATCAGAAGACAGGCTTCAAACCTGGTCCACTACCATGACTTGGTATGAAAATCTGTGATCAGATAAAATAAGTAGTATAATGCATGGTTTTCATTATTTTTTAATAACAGTGATGTCTAATGGAGCAGTGTATAACAGAGTCAAAGCTTGGTGAAGTCTGCAAAGTTATTATCATTATAAGTATTATTAGCATCATCATTTATACGTTGTGTGCATAACGTTTGCAGTTATTTGGCTAAGCTCAGTGGAATCATACCATTTTGGTATAAAAGACAAGAGCGTGAGAACACTTTTCAACCAATCAGATTGTAAGGTCAGAACTAACTGCTTATAATAAAATATGAACCACACTGACTGATTTCCTTTTCTGTTCAGTCTTTTTGCATGTGTAAACAATCTAGAACACCATTGCACAACTATTACATTTACAAAAGGACACACATATTATGCATATTTAGTGCTTTGTTTTATTTGGACATGGCTCATATCTTGTGGTAGAGTTTCATTCCTGAGTGACAGGACTGACATTTAATCTCTGTCCTTATTGGCCAGACATCCAGTGCAGTGACATCCAGTGCAGTGACATCCATATCAAGTAAAACCACAAACCAGAAATATTCCAACAGCAATTCTTTTACATACATTTGATGTAGATGCTGCACAAATGCATGTGTCTTGAGTCTCTCCCAAGAAAGCGTCCAATTAACCTAAGGACCCACAACGGTGCAATTTCCAAGTGACTGACTTTCAATTCAAGATGCTAGACAGGCAAAGAGAAAACTGTTAAGCTGAGGAATCAGTTAAATGGAATTTTATTTTAGAAGGTTATTAGTAATTTATATCAACACTCCCTGAACACAAATATTGTATAGCCTCACCAGCAGTGATTGGTGACTTATTCTGCTGACTTATGTAAACTCTGATTCTGAGCTTTTTAAAAGGACTGACACAGTCTTTCTTTTACATTTATTTCATTCAGCAGACACCCTTAGAGATCTAACTGTGGCAGAGGTGGGATTTGAGCCATGGACCTTCTGGTCCATTGTCCAGTTTCTTAACCACAAGGCCACCACAGTATTACATACTAACAGGTGGGATAATGTAGAGGTGCTTGCTAATTAGTAACAGATTCTCTCGTAAGCAGCGAGAAGGAGCAGCAGGAGCCCCGTATTTATCCATTAGTCTTTTATATAAGCCCCCATATATCACATATGCCCACATATCCCCTATCAAGTGTTGGGAGTGGCTGTACCCTGACAGCTCAAAAATACAACATATTACATCCTATCGGGTTTCTATTTCCTCTGCTTGGTGTTACATTCATTCCACAGACCCATAGAAACAACAGATTGGAGATTACAGATAACAGCCTTCTATGCCAATCTAATATGGGTGATACCGGTGTTAAATTTGCATTCACAAAACAGATGTATGCTGGGAGTGAGAAATGAAATGAACAACCATCCAACAATGTAATACAGGGAAGAGACAGAAATTGAATGCTACTCCAACACTTTACTAGTCACTTTGACAGGTAACCAAAATACAGTAATTCAATAATCTGAGGCCATTTTTAAAATGCTTGTTTTTTATGATTTTAATAAAAAACACTATCAGCATAATTTCGCATTCATTTTCATTCATTTTGCAGTAACACAAGTTTACACTTGAGTTGGTATGGACTCCATATGTTTGTGAAAAATCTGTTATCTCTGTTATGCATGCAAATTTCAAAAAAGTCTTGTGAGGTTACTGAATGCTTGGCTTCCTGTTTTTAAGTGCCTCTATAAATGGTGGAGATGATTTAGGTCAAGTGACTGTATCAATGTCCATGACAGTCAGGAATCCTTGATCTCCTTCGGCCTTCAATTAGTTACATTTTGGATTTGCATTAGGGCCATTATCCTGCTATCCTTCTCCATAAAGAACCAATCAACCATTTTGACTGCCACTGGGTGTTTCTTCCAATCTTGTATAGTGTGATGACCTATTAAATACTGTTTAGGGCAACTGTTTAAATAAATAATATACTTTATTATATCTTAGTTAATGGCTTAAGGTTAAAAGCTACACTGATGGGAACAGCAGTAGCTGAAGATCTAGGTTCAAATCCCAGGCCAGGCTTAAAACATACCTAAAGGATCTATCAAACCAATAGCTCTAATCAAACCCTCTTCTGTACCTCATACCCTTTAATACAAAATCTTGGTTAGACTGGGCACAACTTAAGATCAAAGAAGACCATTAAGACTCTTCTCTGCACTGGATCCAGGTGGTGGAATGAATGTGACCTTCCCTTATACAATACGAAGCTGACCCTTCCATAGTCTGAATATTTTTTCTTTTGAAAGAGAGGCATGTTGAAAATGCCAATATATGCTAAAGCCCACAAAAACCGGAATATCAGTGAAATTGAGATCAGTGAAATTGAGAATGAGAAAATGCGTGACAAATCCAAGCATTTGATAGTTTTTGAAATGCCATAATTAAACATTATACCACTGTTAAAACAGCACATCTCATGGTGACCTAAGAATTTTGTTTAAGAGTGTATGTGCCCAGGTGGTAGAATATTGAGAGCCATTTTGCTTTACAATGAACCCTGAAATATAACAGTCAGGAAAACAGTAGTCCTGAAGATTAATGGAAAAAAAATATTTCTTGATACATGTTATAAAATTATATAAGACAACTGCCTTCATGTGGATGAATACATTAGCAATATGAATCAGAGTAATGTGTAAATACACAGTACAATGTATGCTGTACTTCCACTGTTTAAGATCTGGTTTTAGCCCCTCTGCAAGCACGTATGTGTCAAGTTTGGGATCAAAGGCAGGAGGGGCCTGGCAACCTTTTGTGCCATAAATCCTTCTGATACCCTTACTAACGTGAGCCATGTGATTTCTCTAATGCTATAAACCTTACCCATTCATGATTTTGTTGACCTTTTCTGTAAATCCATACGAAATGTGAACTATTTAATATAATACCCTTGTTTCCCAGGTTCATGCACCTGTTTCTGTTCTTCATACAGACTCCCAGACCTGCCAGCCTCCCAGACCTGGATATGACCTGCCTGTTGACGGACAATGCTTCTTCCCTCACCAGCATTTATGCATGAGCCTTCTGGCCCTGTCGTTTGTCCCTTGGCTGCCACTGCCTCTATCTGGATTCTTTCTCTGTCTCTTTCCTCTTCTACCTGTTATTTATTAAATAAACCTCTGTTTGAACTTCAGTATCTGCTGTGATATTTGTAAACCACAGTTAAGTTTCCAGTCCCAAATTAGGTGGTTTCATCTGCCCTTGCGCTCTTACTTAACAGCATCCTAGAATCCACATGAAGCACCACAGCAGCTGCCTAACAATCTTTGTAACCCAGTCGGACACTAAAGAACAAACCTAACACACCTAGCACCATTTAGCTACCAACACCTTTCAAACACCCCTGAAAACCTTAAGCATAAACTGTATAACACAACAACACTGTAGCAATCACTTGGAAGACCATAGCAACTGCCACACAACACCATAGCAGCCCCAAAAATCTATATCGAATACAAGCAACTGCTTTGGAATTTTATAACAACCAACAAGTTATATAACAACAAGTTAAAAGCAAGGTGAGCAACATATGGACAACATTAGAGTTGTTTAGGATTTACAATCGCTCCATTTATTTCAGAAATAGTACTTCTGGTATTTCATTATTATATTTAATATTACTCTTTTGCTTTCACACTTTGTTTACATTAATGTGTTATAGACATCAGCTTGATTTGCCATGGCAATTCTACTTTTCAAGTAAATTACGTAAAATAAGAGACAAGAAATAAGAGCAATGCCATCATCACAGTGGAAATGACAAAACTTTACGAGCAAGAGCAAATCTAAAGCACAGACTATTTTCACACTCTAGCTGTCAGACTTTGTCAATACCTAATTATATAATGTCTCACACTAATGAAAATATTTGATTTATGAAGAACAGTAGTAAGACTTCCTGTTCTGTTAAATTTGATCTGGAAATAATTATCTTGGCCGAGAACTCAGACGTCCTGGCATAACAAGCACATGTATGATTAAACAGAGACATATTTAAGGCATATTTCCTTTAATGGGACATTTGATAATAACAAGGTACTAAAAGTAATCTATTAAAACTATGAAGACTCGTTATATGTTTTAATATCTGAATACCTTTGTGCTGATGATGTGGCCTGCATCCACATTTGAACATCCAAAACACCCTGCAAAAAAGCCAGAAAAGGTACATGAACTCAAGGGAAGCAGCCTTAATAAAGCATTCAACTCAAGCATTTTACTAATTTTCTTATTTTATTAAACACAGTTTAAACAAAATGTTAAACTGGCAATCAAATAATCAATAATCAGAAAAAAAGGAAAAACAATGGAGTGTGTTTAAGGTCATAAAGTCTTTTTGAAGTGGATCTGAGTATTGCACTCTTCCACCATACTACATACTCTCAACATATCTGTCTCTTGTGACTGGCCAGTATACATTATCTCTTTCTCCTTGGGAAGTGAGTAAGAAGAATTATTCTCAGCTATCAGTGGGCACAGACCAGATAACTTATTTGTTAGTCATTTAGCTAATTGCCTGGCAACAGGGTAGTAGTATTACAGATGCTTGTTGACACATTACATTTAAAAGCATGAGTATTAGTTTGGATATTGTCCCTCATTTGCTGCTACAACAGCCTCCACTCTTCTGTGAAGGTTTTTCCACTAGATATTGGAGGAAGACTGTGAGGTCAGAGTCTGATCTTCAATTATTCATAAAAGTAGTAAGATAACAATTAGTTTTAATTATGAATTGCTAATTAACTTCAAAGTAGTTAAAATACATCTGTTATGCAGCTTGACTGTATTTATTTGAAGTAAAAGCATTAAAGCAGCCAATTTGTGATGTAGAAAAGACCGCTAGAGGTGAGTTAAAAGCATGATCAAGACACAATAGCAAGATGCATTGGCTGCAGTAGCTCAGCAGTTAAGGTACCAGACTATGGACCTGATGATCCTGGGCTCAAATCCCATCTTTGCCAAGCTACCACAGTTGGGTCCTTAAGTAAAGTCCTTAGCTCCCCATTTCTTGAATTGTAAGACTGTTTCACTTGTAAGTTGCTCTGGATAATGCTGTCAAGCTAAATGCTGTAAATTGAGAGCTTTTGATAGTTGATTCCAAGTGAGGACCAAGAATGGCAGAGAGCATATTATGATTATATTCATCATACTAGAAAACACATGCTAAATAAAAAATGAAAAAACTTTACATTCAGTTTTATTTATTATACTACATGGCATATATTCATAAATAATATTACACTGAATAATCCTTCTCTCAAACTTAATCAGAATCCACCACATAAAGCCAACTGAATATGGCCAACAACATTAATTCTATAAATGTTTATTATTAAATCTGAAAACTAAAAATAAAATATAATAATAATAAAAATAAAAATAATAATTTAAATTTGCAGACATGATGAAGTAAAGCAAGCAGACAGAAATGCACACTTGCAATCCTAACATCATATATATACTTTGATTGGATACCGAAGCAGTAGCTTGATTTTTCCTGTTAGTCAATTTGAGTTTTTTTGTATGAATGGGTTGTTTATATTCAACAACAATTTAAAAAATCAGTTCAAAAGTATTGTTGTTTCAGACAACAACATTGAACATGGCTGGTAAAAATACTAACTGAGAGGAGATCAAATACACTGGTTTACAGTTTGAGACAGAGAACTGGCTCTAGTATGTATACTCCATTTTTACTATGACCTGACAATATTTCAACTTTACGATGGGAATCCCATAATAAACATTTACATTTCCAGCATTTAGCAGACGCCCTTCTCCAAACATAAATGTGATATAGTACTGAAGTACTGAAACAGCATTAATTAAGGTACTTAATGATCTATTAATATTATCAGACAATGGGAATGTTTCTTTCCTTGCTCTATTAGATTTAAGTTCAGAATTTGACACTATAGATCAAGATATCTTAATGAATAGGCTGGAAAAAACTATAGGTATTAAGGGACTGGCACTTTCCTGGTTTAAATCCTATCTGGCCAACCGGTACCAGTTTGTTTTTGTAAATAATCAACGCTCTAAGCTCTTTAAAGTAAAGTACGGTGTCCCTCAGGGGTCTGTGCTTGGCCCACTATTAT